>JAUCMO010000080.1:0-307056 GCA_032399605.1 Melipona beecheii
AAAGTAACAGTAATATCACAAAAAATATTAAATGAACAGAAAACTGGTTTTATCGGTAGTAACACGGTGGAATTACTGAATTTTGAATTCTTTATGCAGGTATATTTTTTAAATAATATATTCCGACTTGTGTCAATGGAATATGGTCACAGTAATATAAAAAAATGTGTTAAGTTAATAGAATTGGTTTCTACTGAACCATCTCCAAACTTTGGCGGTATGCCAATATATAATACCATCCCTTTTCTGTTAAATATTAACCTTCGTTTTTAATATTTACACATTTATGATATTTTGCAGAAAGTTTGACGGAATGGAAGTTGCACCATATTGTGTTGATATACACATACAGTTACATTTACCAATGTTGGGAAGAGAATGGTGCAGCATTGCTGACAGTAAACTCAGAGTTGCCATACGTAAGATTACGTTACAGCTCATTAAGTTAGCCCTACGCTTTGTCAAAAGAAACTTCTTAAGTGTAAGTTACATGACATTGAAGACATAGAAGTGAAGGTACATCCAGCATTTCGTGATATGAAAGCCTTGCATCAAGTAGATGTTACAAAATTGAAACTCAATACTACATAATCACCTATTCATTCGTTGGAACCAACTATTGTTGAGTGCGAAAAATAAGCAAATAGTGCGAATTTGTGAAATATTCACATGCAGTTTCCTGTATTTCCGATACACCAGATAATAATTTATCAATCAAGTTACGTTATATTTGGTTGAAATGATCAAGGAAATATTTTATTCCCTTCTTGTAGAATAAATCAATATATGAAGGATTTATGTTATAGAGAAAATATTTGGATAAAGGATTCGTCGGTGTGAAAGGATGTTGCATATCTTATCATATTTTTCACAGGAATACGTATTAAGGCCCAAATTATCTTGAAAGTTGTGCCGCAAGAAATTTCATGCTATTTGTTTGGTAAGTTTATTGTATTCTCTGGAATATTTAAAGAAATTTTCTACAATTAGCCGTTTTTCCGAAATCAATATCCACTTCCCTTTTTCAGTACAAGTGGTATGACACAAATCAGAAATCATCGTGTCCAATATGCAGAGATACATTTCAATATGTTATAATATTTGTATTAAGAATTTCTACTTTCATTTCACTGAATATTTGATGAAACAGTTGACTAAATACATGATAGAACAGTTTACCTGAATACCTAATAAAACAGTTTCACTAATCAGAAGTTCTTAATATAAATAGCACATATAAATAGCACAGTAAAATTTGGCTGTACACATGTTAAATTTACGCTCATTTCTTGTATATACTAACATATATCTGTACATGTATTAGATTTACGGTTATTCATTGTACACAGTAAAATTTGTCTGTACACAGTAAAATTAGTCTGTAGAAGTACAAGATTTACGAGCGGGTAACTACGTCTATGTATCTACTTCTATGTCAAATTGATGTTTATAGAGATAGATGTATTATAAAACTTAGAAATATCAAAATTAGAGATTTCAGAAAGTGATTCGTATTATTCTGTTAATAAATGCTAGCAAAAATTGGAAGAGACCGTAAAGGATTTCTTAATTCCGCTCGTAGAGCAAATAGGTGAATGTCGTAAAGTAGTGCCAATGAAAGTATTTTAAATTCTATAAATTTTATAAATTTTTTACTTTATTTACTTTATGAATTTTTACAAGATTTAGTTTTATATAAATAGTATAAACTTTCCGACAAGTTCCATAAATTTTTTTAAATTATTTAAAGAATGTGCAATACATTTAAGTTTATAATAAATTAATGACATCTATGTTTTTCAATACCTATATGTATATATATTAATTAATATATATTGCTGTACATATGTATATATACTAATTAATATATATTAATGTATATATGTACATATATTAATTAATATATATTAATGTTTATATGTATATACATTATTTAAGAATAACACGTTTATTTCAAATATTATATATAAAAATTTGATAAATGCAAAGATGAAAACATGATTTTAAATAAATAGTTGTATTCAATTTTTCACCTTCGTGTCAATTGTAACGTCGGCCTGAAGATTAACTTGCAGCCTTATAACTGCTTTGAATTGCAATGTTAATATCTCTATTTTCTGAACATTTTTTGAAATGACAACTGGCACTTAACAAATTATTTTTGAAAAAGCCGATATTACTTGCCGATAACTTTGGTTGAGCTCGGCACGATACGAAGGATACGAAAAATTCTGTTAGTTATCTACTTCGATTATTTAAACATTTCATCGAGTGGACAGACGGAAAAGTAATAGAAATATCGAAACCACGCAAAAATATTACAACATCTATGTTTTCATCAGGAAACCCAAATCTTGCATGTGTACCTTTAACTCGATTTGTTTTTGCCATTCCTCACACCAACGAAAGCAATTGTGTTAATGTGTGAACTGATTACTTCGTAACCGATTTCGTGAATTTTGAAAGAATGGAAGTCGACATGTAAACGATATTTAGTAATTGTCGAAAGGTAAGGTAAGTGGTAATTTACAAGTTCACTGGCAATCAGGATGAGATAATAGGAGGAAAATATGAATGAGAAACGTTTTGAACACAGAGAATCTGAATACAAGCATTAAATATTCATATTTTATATTATTTTTATTAACAATCTGCAATAATAAATGATTTCGTTCGAAGAAAGTGCAACTCACTGAATCATTATCTAAATACCATTATACTGAAAATAGAAAATATATGTATGGTATCATTTAAGAAAATAAATATGGAGTTTCGAAACGCACGAAATGCAAAGAATAATTTACAGTACTCCATCTGCTCTTTTAGTAGAAATAATATCTGTAAAAATATTTTTTTGATAATTCCAACATTTTTATCCCGTAAACCCGATCCTGCAGCACAAACGAAACACATTCAGGATATAAATTTGAATATTCGTAAATGAAAAAGAAGTTATATCTAATTACGAACAATTACATACGTTATCTAGTTATTAATAAAAATATCATATTGATCTATTTTACTAGGACTTTTTAATTATATATGCATGTAATCGAGTATGTGATAAATTATCCATCCAAATTTTCATCCATCGCTATTCCAACACATTACATTTTTTTATTGAGGAAATAACACAACATTCAATTAAAAAAACAGTTCTTAGATCAGATGTGAAAATACTGTTTTCTTTTAGAAAAAATATTTTCTTTTAGAAACCTCAACGCTAACAATACTAAGGTGCAAGAAGTCTACCGTGGTCAAAAATGGTAATGGGATTCTACACATGACATCAAAAGCATGAAATATAATAAGCAATAGAATTTACGTTGTGAATTCATAATTATACAATGCTAAACATTAAATCGTGAAGTGTCTACGAATGTTTATATATATATATATATATATATTTGTGACATTCATGTATCACATTCACAGGAATAAGGAAATATGTACATGAATCAATTAGGCGACAGGGAAGATATTGGACTGAGGCTGCTAAGGCTTTCACTATCAATTACGTATAAAGTACAACGTGTTTCTTAAAATGTATAAAGTATAACTTTCAACGTTTAATTTATTACGTATAACATATTACGTATAATGTATAATGCATAACGTATAACGTACAACATATAACATGTAACATACGTAGTATAATGCATAATGTATACCATATAACATGTATAACTTATAACATGGTACTTATTACCTACAACGTATAACGTACATCCTATGACTTATATTGTATAACAGGCAACGTACATCGTATCGTATAATGGATATCGCAGGGACATGGTGCGATGGATCTAGCAGGTACATCTTGGGACGACGAGGGACTTTATTTGCTTGCGTTAGTTTTAATCAGTTGTAATATAATTGGTATTAGTAAATTCATTGTGGGCGCATTTTGTACCAAGATACGTTTATTTAACTGAAGACGGAATTTGATTCCTCTTCTCTGCTCTTTTCTTTCGTTCGGTCTCACGACTGTCATTTCACTAAAATACAGTTTCCAAATTTGAAGCAGTCTGTCTTTGAAGCAGAATACCCTGGTAGGACTGGGAGTTGTTGTACAATTATAGTGTCGTTCTCACGAGGAATATGTTATTAATAAGAGAGGCTACATTCATATTTATAATTTGCATAAAGTATATATTGTATGTATTGTACGATTGCATGTAGTGTTTGTACTTTATGATTGTATATATTGTATGACTGCACAAGAGCGACTTGTGTGATTTTATGTATTGCATGATTATATACATTGTATGATTGTATGATGTGTTGTTTAGGGTTTAAAAGGCCATAATTTTTCACTAACAGAGATATATACAATAGTAACACTAATAACAATAATAATAATAATGGTAATCACAGTAATACAGTGATTGCGACTAAATATAAGACGGTGTACGAAAGTAATTATTACTACTGAGTGTTTAACGCGAGAGTTCAGTAGGAGACATTGTTAGACTGCACACTCACCAGACGTGGACCATCGAATACTAAACTTGCAGATAACTGAACTTTTAACGCATTGGAGTCAGCTCTTTTATACTGTGACTCTCACTATGTCCTTTCCCCTCGAGGGGCCGGAAAGCGACCTGCTGTCTAGTGGTGCTTAGGGTCAGACCCATGAGAGGCTTTTTGACGATTGCCTCATGGCATTCCCTATACTGTAACCTGGATCCACGTCGTGGGAATGTTTATATTGTGGTCTTGGTTGTGTCCCCTATAAGTTGGATATATTTTACGATTCTATGTACGTTATGTATTTTGTACGAGATTATATTGAATGTATTGTTTGACTTTGCGGGAGGATATTGTGTGACTCTAGGTATTGTATGATTCTGCGAGTGTATATTTTGTGATTGTATGTATTGTATGATTGCATGTAGTGTACTGCACGTGTTGCACAATTGTGCGAAACATGAATTTATTTTTAACGCGATCGTTTTTTGGCAGACAGTGTTCCACAGATCATTCTCATACATGCGTATTAGAATTTGGGAGTCAATATCTAGACTTAAGTTCGAGATTGAACTATGAAAGGTCTGCCTCCTCTGTTCGCAACCCCGGGTCAGTAGAATAAAAACTCGTAATCCAATAAGTTGATTGCGGTACCAATGCAAGGCAAACTGAACTGCAGGACCAATTAGTTGATAAGTAAATATATTATATTTCAAACATTGTGTGTTTTCACTAAAAAAATGTAAATAAACGTTGGAAACCAGAACAAACAAACTAATGTTAGCAAATAAAGCGAAATATAGAAATTTTCGTAAATCACGAAAACAATATGAATTCTCGAAAAAATTTTCGAAAGCAATGTATGTTTAGACGAAAAAAATGTAAATAAACATTGGAAATCAAAACATACAAACTAATATTTACAAACAAAGTGCCTGCAATGTTCTCGAAATTCCTCTTGTAAATTCTCGAAAATTTTCAAAACTAATTATATTTACACTAAAAAAAGTAAATATACTTTGGAAACTAATACAACGAACCCAACGTTAGGAAATAATGAGAAATTTCAATATTCTAGAAATTTCACTTGTAAATGTTCAGAAATTTTACAAAACAAAATGGTTTTATGAAATCCTCATGCTCTGAGCCCCGAATATGCCAACCCTCTTGAATTCAAACATGTCTGAAGTGCTGCCGAGAGGGAACTGTGGAACTGGGCGAAATAGCTTGGAAGTGAGGAAGATCTAGATAGTCACTTCTATAAAGTTATAAGAGGGAAGGTAGGCGTGAGTATTTACAAGACACTATGAAAGAGAGATAGCTAAATTAAAACACTGAAACGTAACTTTTTTACATATTTCACATATGTATATTCATAATAAGAAATGTAATAATTTATAATGTACCTCCATTTCATATAATCGTTCTGAGATACATGAACAGAACATACATAATGGTATGTTCTTGACGTGTACTTTGACATCTGTTCGTAAGACATACCTCAGTTTCCTCTGATATACAGATAAGTAAAAAATGTACAAATACCACATCAATCACTGTTACGCTATAACATCGTTAATAATAAAACCGCAAAACTCAAACGTTATAAATTGTGAATAAAATGTTTACATTCCAGCTAAAGTGCCAAAGATAGCAAAAGTGTGTCTTGACGAAAAAGTGGATGTTTTGACACTTAAAGGTGATTTAAGCTTGTTTACTGCCATTCAAAAATTACCTACGCTGTATGCACCAAAAAATTATTATTCCATCTTTATTTTATTTTTGACTTCCTTAACATCCCTTTTGGTAATTCAGACTATTTGGACGAAGATCAGATACATCCAAATACGTAAGAATGTTCACTTGCGCAATTGCGGTCTTCTTCAATCATCTTATTAACGCGTCAATCTTTAATAGTATTGAAAATTCACTGCTAAATAGTATGAGTAATAAGGATGGCGTCGAATCATCCACTCAAGATTATTGCTACGACATCACGGACTTATTTTTTTCGATGACCATTGTTCTCTTTCAGTAAGACCTTGCGCTACAGAGGATCAATTCCTTTTCGTTAGATTTGAGAAAAATTTCGTCTCATAATTGCTATCGTATTTACGGCTTCATTCGCCACTCTATATAAAAGTTCAACGATTATTCTTTCTTCAGACCCATCTTTGGACTCTCCCTTGAGGTTCCATAGTTCATCCGGCCTTCGTGAAAGTTGTATCTATATCTTGGCATGAAAGAATTTCAAGATTTGTTGCTCAGTTCAAGGCAATTTTGACATCGCCTTCCATCTTAGAACTTTTGCGCTTCTTTGCATTTCATGAAAAGAATTGGCCTCTTGACAATGAACTTAATTAAATTTTCCCAGGCCCGCGTTTGGATTTCTTTGGATTTTATTTCCAGTTCGTTCGCATACTAGGTGTATGATTTGTTCATTAAATGATATCAGCGAATTCTGGACCGTACTGCAAATATCAATTTGTGTAAAGTGAAAAAATTTTTCCCGTGTGTGCTAATATTATGAAAAAACATGACGAAGTCACTTATTCCAGGTATTCTTGCTAATTAGTTGCCCAAGATATTCAGTATTCTCATAAGTGAGTATGTTTTTGTTATTCCTTTATGTCCACTCTAAGCTGAAACAGGATTTTTTGTTATAATGAACTGTCCACTTACTGCTTTCTTGAATTTTGTTTGAACACGTGAATAACTTTATCCGCTTGAGATATATATAGATACAAACAAATATATTGAATCGCTGGAGAACATAATTCCAGATGAATTCGCCTACGGAGTTGCCCGAGATATTAAGAAATGCTAGGTTCAAATACATTGCAATAACTAAAGACCTCCGAAAAGATTTCGCGTAAAATGAAACGCTGCTAGATTCATAAGCTGATATATGAAATAACGATCCTATCTTTATCTCAATCCGAAGAAGAACAAGTTCTGATAGTTCCGCTATTTTGCCATCCGTTTATTAATGTAAAACACCCATAATTTTCAAGTCTCAGGATACTATGTTGAACTAATTGCATTGGTCTTGATATCAATGGGAAATGGAGACGTTGTATGTAGAATGAGGTGGCATGATGTTTCCTCTGGTCCACAGTGTGGTGGCGCGTTACGCCGTGGTGAATTTTTCCGGTACGACACGGGTTACTGCGAAATTGGCCTGGATCTGCCTCTATAAATCTTGACATTTAGACGTACGATGAATCACACTCTTCATCCGAATTGATCGAACGAATTGATCATACGATTGTTGGTTTCGCTCGTATTCTCTATACAGGTTAATAGTTTCCTAAATTATGTCGATATTTTTCAAGTGCTAATTTCTGTGCAGTCGTCGAATTTGATGTAGTAGTTAATAAAACTAGTTGTCAGCGTGTATACTTCGGTGGCAAGCGCATGTGATTTTTGTTTCGGAGATCGCATTCTAGTGAGCGAAAAATGGAAGTCGTTCAATCGTCTTATATAACCTAAGATACATCCTTTCAAACTCTGTTCGGAGTCGTTCGAACTCATTTTCTGATAACAGCTGTAACTTTTCCCATGTAATTTTGTTGGTCATTGTCAATTCCATAGCACGAAAACTTTCTGATTGCATTCAGAGTTCAGTGATATTTTCGTAATGACCGTCCCCTATCACCATATACGTCTGGTTCTCATATTTCATTGACGACGATTCTTGTAAAATTCTTACTGCGTGTACATGCAAAATATCAAGTGTACGGCAGCAGGCGAGAGAGTACGTATCGTATTGTAGCGGTCCTACGATTCCTCGACTACGAGTTTCGAACACTCGACTAGCACAAGCCGCAAGTGGCTGCGCGCCTAACGTCGAGGTCCTACCGATCTCCGATGTTAAGCAAGCAGCATGCGGAACTCCGCTAGGAAGGTGATCGGGCCAGCCTAGCGGGTAGTTACAACAACAAAGCGTCTGGGGTAAGGAGTCGCTGCCATCAGCCCCAATGATGAGTCTAGGCAGTGACTCCGAGACGAAACGCAAGAGCCTTTCTTCTCACCTTCTCCCACACTACTTCAAATCCTTAGCATTCGTCCTTCCACACATCCTTCACTACAAGTCGTTCCTTTAGTATGTTGGGTTCGAATCAGTTACCTCCTTCAGCGAAAAATTCATAGATTCTGAGAGCTGGTATTCTGGGAGTTGTGAACGGCAACGTTATACTTCTCGGATTGTGAGATTAAGACCAGTCTCTCTCTTTTTACGAGCGAGGGACCTCAAGTTCGTCATGTAACTCTTCTCGGTTAATGTTATCAGATTTCCCGTCGCTTTCTTCTCTACCACTTGACATATCTGGTCAGGTGCTTCGTAATCACCTGCTCTTTCGGCAGGTTGATCCTCTAAACTATGCAGTTCTGCCTCTGTTCCGGAGAGTTTCCATGCTACAATACCCACGGTCTAGGTGCAGGCACATACAAAGAAAATTTATTGGTTTCTTAGTACACTTAGCCGGCCTGTTTCGCCAGAAAAATTGGCCTCACGTCTGGGCTTTGTTCCAAGAAGACAGGGCCTTCGACCGTCGACTGAAGCATGGCACCAACATTCTCGAACACGTGAGAAACACAGGCCGGCGAGATCCCCCACGCCGACAACGGATATCTGGCCCTTCGTGCCCCACGCTGCCCCGCGATATTCCGAAGCTGAAGGAAGGGGTACTGAGAAGACGTTCGGACATTCCTTCGGCTTGCAATTCAGAATCATTTCGACTTTCGGACAGCAAAGTTCACTCTCTTGAGACACAAGGTTACCACGAGGGGACAACCATCCTGATACTACGCGCGCAAATATACAGTCCGCATTCTTTACTAAACACGATCTTGTCTCGCTACTCACGCGCGCGAACAGACTCAATAGTACATGTCTCAATACTTCTTTCTGCATTTTAGTTCGTGTAACCTGCTGGGTTGCCTCGATAATATCGTTGTCACTAAAAATTGTCACGCCATGGACAATAGTGAATACTATCATGTATGAAATCCGTGCATACTCAAATGGTGTAGTAACTCTTGCTAGTAACAAAGTGTTTTACCGATACCATCAGCTTAATCGAAGTTGCTTGATTGATCGAAAAGGAACTGTCAGCTGCGCTGTCTGTGAGCTTGTTTTATTAAAGTTCTTATTCGCTGACAGACTTAGAACTTCAGTATAAGAAAAAGACAAGTCGTTTTCCGTGATCGTAAGCATCGAAAGTTAGATTAATAAATTTCTTTCTGTCAACAAGGAATTTGTACCACTAGACTGTAGTTTCTCTTTTTCTCCTTCTTTTCATTTTTTTAAAAATTTGTAGATAATTGAAGTGCCAAATATAAGTACATAAATGTAATACAGTAATGGTTAATCATGTCATTTCTAATTTGTCGGCGAATATTTCAATATGTGGAATATATTCGTTATGCGGAACAAACGCAAAATACACAAAATGAAAATAACATCGTTTGAACTATTTATTCGTAACTATAAATTTCTGTCTAGGAGCCACCGATCTATCTATTTTCAATAATCTGTCAGTCTAGGAGGCATTGATCTATTTATTTTCTATACTCTATTAGTCTAAGAGAAAATGATCTTTCTATTTTATATAACCTATTTGTCTAAGAGCCATTGATCTATCTATTTTCTATAACCTATCTGTCCAGGAGCCATTGATGTATCTAATTCTGTAAAAAATGAATTTGAACAAATTTGATTTTAAGTTAAAATGGATGTGAAGCTAAATGAAAAGCGAAATATAGAGGAAGTAATTTCTTCACATACAATATAGCATTGTTTCCACAAGTCATATAATATTATAGAGAGAATTTGCGTGATGTTTTTGTTGAATCAGGATTGTGACGAGTATGCAGGTAATCATCGTAAGAGCGAATTTAACTTTTAGTCTATGTAGTGGTAACGAGTGAGCGTGTAATGAGATTACTGTGGTATGGTCTGAACGTTTTGTGTACATCATGGTAGAAGAGAAAGCGAATAGGAGAGAGGTATTTGAGATTATTGGAGAGCGAATATTGAAATTGAAAAGAAGATAGATAAAGAGAGTGTTCCATAAGAAACGACAGAAAAAAACTCTATATGTATTTTTTACGTTTCGTGAATTACATACCAAATCCATTCATTACTTTAAATTTCGTATACTCAATATTACATTAAGAATCATTGTAATCTTGTTAGATCCACTACGATAACTAATGATTAGAATCATAACAAGAATCTATATACTATATACTACAGAATCTACATACTGCAGGCACTATCCATACACAATGTAGAATATCTATGAATTGGGAGAAACTTCCTCAATAGATGGTGTATTTTAATCACTCGATGTAACAATTTATAGAAGAAGAAATTACTTTCCGAATATTGGAATCACGTGAAAATACGTATGAACTTCACGGTAAGAGCCGTGTCGGTCACTGCTGCTGGACAGTAGTCTTTCCATTTATACAGCGTGACCGAAGAAATAAAGTTAGTACACTCCTGCTATTGTAAAATAAGTATGTAACGTTTAAAAAGCATTAAGTTCAAATAAAGAACATTAAGATCACAGGAAGGAGATGTTGCTGAATATTGCATTTATTGATATTGATTGTAAAAACTGTATATAGTATAATAATGATAATTATGACAGCTATTATTAAAACAAATACGCAAATGTATAGTTTTCCTTCGTATCCACCAATGTTGTACCTTTCTTAGTCATGTTTCTACTAATATTTCTTCCTAGCAGTGCTGTATACTATTCAAAACAATTTTTACAAAATTTTCTCATTTGGGATGCTGGATGTAATTGTACTGTCATCTTGCGTTTTGCTTACCGGGGAACTGTATCGAACGGCGTAAAATCGAAAAGGTAAGCGAAAAAGTACACAGAGCATTTAACGTGTTAATTTAATGAACAATCCTTTGTCAGTAGTATTGTCCCATTCGCTACGAGAGAACTCGCCGCTGAAATGATCTCTCTGAAAGAATTGCCTCGCTAAAAAGTACATACATTGAAAACAAACACCAAATCATCTGAGTAACGAAACAAACCCAGTACAAGATGCGAAATTTGCAAAACAGTAGGCGATTGTATTTGCTGGTCATTATAAGTGGCAGCACATGGAGAGGCATTTCGACTAGTGATAAATGGCTGGCAACATAATCTTGTGCTTTTTGACGTTCATGTATAGAAACACAGAATGAACTTAAAATGTGGGACGTCGGTTGTTCATAATTTGCTCAGGCTCGAGAATTATCATAGTATCTATATTCGAAGATGCAACCTCCAATCTTTGTTTTCATTTATCGGGTATCTCCTACATTACGGAACATATGCGAAGTCAGAACGTTGTTGCCCATAGGGAAAAAAAAACGAAACGATTTGGACTTTTCTGTTTGCATGAAGAAATTTATTACCATACTTTTAATTAGAACGAGAAAAGAGCAACGGGTTGCTTTACACCGACATTTGTTAACAGTAAACATACCACGAAATCCGGTAAAATGTCCAGTATTACAATAAAATATCAAACGTTCGCTGTACGTTCGCTGTTATTTGTTTTCATCCTACTTTATGTAAATTCTTATATTTTCTAATTAATCAATTTCACTATTTCTGCTCTTTTCCTGGTCTTGTGTTATGATAGAAAGTACATCGCTTGGCTTGTTTACCTTGAAGAGTCTATTGAACAATAGACAAAACTATATCCCTTTCTAAATTTCTTTACCTGGGACCTAATCTCTGAACTCGTGTAAGATCTAACCATCTATAGCTGCATGCATCTGAACGAGGTATGTGATTGGCTTTTTCGTTAGCAATTGAATAATCTAACAGAATTCATATCAAGTAACGAATAAACACAACGGATTTTTATCGAAAAATCTCAAGGAATACTATCTCCGTAATGAATTTTCTATATGTTGCTGAACGAAGTCAAAATTCATTATTACTTTGAGTGTCGGACTGAAGCCTACGTGAAATCAATACGACAGGAGTGGACAAATCTCAGTACATTGGTTTTGTATTTTGTTTTATACTTCAATATGACCACACGTTAACTGAGAATATTATTGAAAAGCATTCAAAATATAAGTGAAGAATTATAATTCTAAGTCTGAATCTGAGCAAAATAAAATTGAGGGTTGTTCGTTTGATACTGAGAAAACTAATTATTTGTTTGACGATGAAAAAGGAATTTGAATATCCGTAGAAGACAGAAGCGCCGAAGACTTTTCAGGTGATGACAAAGTTTCCTTGGGAGCATGAATGGGACATTGTATGCTATGACCGATCGAGGATACCAGTTACCGCCGTATCTAGCAGCACCCGACTTGCACTCGGATAGTGAGTGTCCCTTGCGTGGACAGTATAAACACAACCGACGTTTTTTATTACTTTGACTGTTTCGGCTATTGCCGATTCTATAAATTTATCACTTTAATGAATGGTGTGTTTCTGATGGCATAGGTAACATTGGGTGTTGACCTGAGTCGAGTATACGCGTGATGTTGTAGGAAACCTAATCGCATGATAGCGTTTAGCTTCTCGCGGAATGAACTGTTGCTCGGCACGCGAAGATCTGCTATTAATTAAGCAAGCTCTTAGAGATTGGAGCGATTGAAAATTTCCTGCACTTCCGGGAATAGAGTTTTACCCATGTACTCTCTCCATTTTATACTTGTTCCAACGGGAGAGAGATAGGTGGATGAGTATTATGCCAGCGGATGGTTCATCAGAAGTCGTAAGAGCGATAATGTGCTTCGAATTGCGCGAGGAAGCTAGAAATATCCTGATGATTGCCAGCGGCACGGCGGGCATATTAAACAATGAACGAATATGGTTCGCGGCAATGATTGTTGGTTTGTTATATATGCAATTTAGTAAATCCCACTCCCAAAGATTGTTTGCGAATGATCCGATACTTTTCGTGTAAAGGCTTTGCCCATAGCAAACACGAGAGCAGATACGTTACTTGTGAGCCGCTTAGACGCGAATTGTCTTGAATGTTTGTTCGGAATTTATCTGCAAACCCTTGACAATCTTCATAGCGCTCACGCTAAAACGTGGTAATTGTATACTTGATAAATTGATGTTGTCAAACTTCGTGGTTTAGGCGTGGATTGCGACGAGTACTCTCCTCTATTTTAACTTGATCTCGCGATTACCTCGGTGGCATCATTGTACGAGTTGACTGCTGTAGGTCATATTTACGATCGTGGCACTGCATAAAATATTCCATCGTGTCGATGCGCTTGCGTCAATTGACATCGCTGTCGTCTGAGTAATCCAGGTCTGGTTGATGCGGCGTATTTATGAACGTGGCGTTCGAGGAATCGAAATCGGCAAGTCACATTTTGAGGGGGCCCGACCGAGTGTCTGGGTTGTACGCTCCCACACACTTTCAAATCTTTGTATTTCTAGTTGAAATGCTTGGCGTTTCAGGTTAAAGGATTTAATCATATTCTCAAGTGAGGGAGCTACGAGCTTTCTCTAAATGTGTTGATAGTGCGAAAACGGTGTGTGATAGTGTGAAAAGAAATGACTCGCTGGTCAACCGTCACTTATCACCGTACGGAAGGAGAGAATTCGCTAGCCCATCACCCGCTTATCATCGTGCGAAGACGGCGCGAAGACAGCTAAGAGAGGAATTTGCTAGCCCATCACCTGCTTATCACCGTGTGAAGACGGCTAGAGAGAAGAATCCGCTGAACAGCTCGCTGCCTAGTCAGACTCCTCACTTTTATGACGGCTACTCTCCTGTATAAATATGAGCAAATTCATTAAAGGATAATCCAGTTCAGTTTTACTTTCACAATCATTCGTACTTCATTGACAACCACCATAATTTTCCTACGGGTAATTAAGAGAGTTATAACTTACCGTACGCTAACGTAACGTATACAAAATATAGTAATTCTCCTACGGGTGATTAAAATGTCGTAACGTTCTACGTTAAACGTAACGCGTACGGAGTATTATTCTAGTACAGCGCGTAACAGTCACTACGCATCTTGTGTAGCGCGTACGGAGTGTTCCGTTAGTGAAACGCGTCCCGTCGCAATAAAAGGTAAGATACGGACGTTAACGAAACAAATGACGTTACTAGTTGACTTTAACTTGGATGTGGTGATGGCTTCTTTGTTGAAGTACGAAACAGGATGAATTGGATTCACTGCTGCTGTACCGTCGATTCGGTTGGGTTGATTTGAACGATGCTGAAGCATCACAGAGTGTGTAGCGGTTTCATTTCTGCTGTACCGTCACTTCGATGTATTCGTCGTACGCTGATATGGATCAAGCTTGTCTGTACCTGAACCCGGCTCGAAGGAACAAAATATGTCTCAGCGCAACGGTGATGTATATAATGCTGTCCTGTTTGCCGAGATTCTCAGGTTCTGCCTTTTAAAGTTGTCGGAGGGGGTTTGTAACAAATGGATGGATGTATGCATTTGGATACGTATATTTAACTAATTCCGTATTTACAAATGGTGCTTATGTGAGATGCGAGTCTGAGTGATATGTCCTGTATCTCACCTCATGTTAGACTGACACAAGAGCCTATGACACGGCGTGACTTCCTGGTGGCAGCCGTGAATGATTTTTGTCAAGACAGACATTGTTTCTAACCGTATTTCACTATACCACATCCTGTTTCTGCTACGCATGGAAGAGAAAGTGTTCTTAGGTAGGAGGACACGAGGGCATCTGAAAATTCTCGGCAGGGTAAACTTTCTTTAATCCTGATATAATTGTCGTTCCTGGATGTTCTGTTCCTCCCCAGAAAAAAGTCATGCCTACTAAATTATTCATCATACCTAATAAGTTATGCGTTACATGTTATAGGTTTTAGTTCATGCGCCATACGTGATACGTAACACGACAAACGTAATAGGTTATACGGAATGAGAAATACGTTGAGCCATATGCGTTGTATGTTTTAAACTTTACGGCAGACGCTGTATTTTATGCCATACATGTATTTTATGCTATGTATCTTATGCTATATATATATATATATATACATTGTACATTATACGCTATACGTTATGCTACATGCGTTATAAGATATACGTCTTAAGTTATACTTCATACTTTACACGTCACGCGATATGGGTTCTACATTCTAATATATTCGTTATGCGTTGTACGGTACCGTATATGCGATGCATAATGCTTCATATGACATATGTTATATGTTATGCGCTATTCATTACACGTTGTACGTCATGCTTCATACCTTATGCGTTATATGTTGCAGGTAATACGTTGTACGATATACGTTGTGCGATAAACATAGTACAATATACATTATAAATTATACACAGCAGGATGCGTTATACCATTTTAATTATGAGGCAGATATTATGTTTTATACTATGTGCGTTTCAGGATTTAAGTTACACGTTGTATTCTACGGGATATACGTTATCTGTTTCATGTCATACGTTCCACTGTATACGTTATACGTCTTACGTTATACATTATACGTTATACGATATACGTTATTCACTATTAGTTATACAATGTACGTCATTCGTTATACTTTAATTTCATACGTTATGTGTTATACGTTATACAATATACGTAGATGTTTTATGATCTACGTAAACGTTATACGTTATACTTAATGCCTTATTCGTACCTGTGTATAACGTATGGGTGTAATGCATGATTTACAATAAAAAGTAAATACATATAGCGTAAGAAATGATATTACCTTTGATGGAATGAATGACGAGAAGGGTGCCTGATGGAAGGACGAATGGAAAGATGTGAAAGAGAGCGAAAGCGAAGGTAGCGTTTCGTCTCGGAGTCACCGCCTTGACTCATCAGTGAGGTTGATATCAACAACTCCTTACCCCAGACGCTTGTTGTTGTAACTACCCGTTAGTGTGGCCCGATCACCTTCCTACCGGGGTTCCGCACACTGCTTGCTTAACGTTGGAGATCTGTAGGACCTCGACGCTAGGCGCGCAGACACTTGCGGCTTGTGCTATTCGGTGTTCGAAACTCGTAGTTCAGGAATCCTAGGCCGCTACACTTTGTAATGTTCTAGATAACGTATAATGTTTAGCGAATATCATATATCATAGAGTGGAATGGCGTGTGACACATGTACAACTCTTATATTTTAACGTCCAAATAATGACGTATAAAGTATAACGTGCAGCTTGCATAATTCAGTAGGTTTTCCGTGTAACGTTAAACGTTTAATCAATGTATACTCTAGTGTATAACGTACAGCGATCCATGTATAACTTACGACGTGCAGCGTACTTACGTATAACATATTAAGTGTATTGCCCAGGGCATGACACATAGTTTATAACGTATAACGTATACAAACATATTACTTATGAATTGTAACTTTTACCATACATCGCATGTCGTGTAGCTTATATCATAAAACGCATATCGTGTGACGCATGATTTATAACTTATAACGCATTTCACATACTGTGTATCGTATAATGCGTTACGTATAGTGTATAACATACAACGTATAACGTTACCGTATATTACATGTTTCTTGTTCCACATAGCATATAACGAAAAATTACGTTTCACGGATGACGCATAACATAAATCGTACTACATATACCGCATTTCATGTTTTGTATTGCGTATAACTATTAACGTGTTGCGTCTAACGTATAACGCATAACTTATAACGGATAACGTATATCGTTTAACGAACCGTTTTTCCTTTTTTTGTAACGTGGTGGATATCTTACACATGACGCTTAGTTTTTCTGTGGGGGATGCTGTTTATTTTCAGAATCATACAGAATAAAGCCTCTACGATAGCCTACCGAGTACTTTCAATTTCAAATCCCGGGGTCACGGATTCACCAACTGTTTTTTAACTCAACCTTTTCCCTAGCACATATCTAAGGATAAATATATTCGGTAAACCTCCCACCCAAACCGACGACAAAGTAACCCATGACCTGGCCGCTTCTACTCAGGGTTCACATTGAACCCAGCAACTTAGTCACGTACCCACCTTGACGACTGGCATTAAATACCAGCTATTCCTGTATATGATAGGGAGTTGTGGCAGCGTCCCTTGTAGATCATGGAGATCTCCTGGGCCGCCGCACAATCCCTACCCTCGGTAGGGCCTGTATCAGTGGCTCCCTAAACCAGAGCTTCTTCGCCGCCCTTCTCTTCTCGCTTATTTATCGCTTTCCTGGCTCCTATCTTTGCCTTCCTCGTCTTCCATAACGGATTCACAGCTGCCAATAACGGCATTTCTTCCGACATCATTATCAGCTAACGCACGGATTATCACAGGCTGTTACAATTTCCGTCCAAATGCGTCAATTTTGCTTTGAGGATCAATTTCGATACAATCCCTTAAAGTATGTTACGTCGAATCACAGCCCGCCCACACTCCTCGCATACAATAGTCGATTCAGCACCAATACGTATCAAGTAGTTCCCAAAACACACATTGCCGGTGAGGATTAGTAACAAGTAAACGCATCTGAGGCCGATCCATTGATCCCAGTGCAGTAGAATCGTGTCCGTTAACTGCCTTCGGAAACTGGTGCCTTCCAAAAACCATAGGCTCTGCATATTGTCTGCTCACGCCATCGGCTAATCTGAGTCTTTGAGCAGGAATTCTCCCGTCGTGTGAGACCAGGGGATTATGACTTTATCCCGTAATATAAAGGAATAATATTAAGTCATTTTTAAATTACTAGTACATGGTTTCAGGTTTAAATCAATTATATTTTTTTTAAATATTCTTAAAAACAACTTTTAACTCACTAAATTTTCTACTATTTGTAACTATTATTAATACTAAGTTATTAATGTTATTTTATATTATTAAGAATTTCATTGCATTTATGTAACGCATTGCATTCATTATGACATATAGCTCAATATCTGTAATTCGTTGATTAAAAATTACGCTTCTTAATTAAAATATTGTCCGAAATATTTCTGTGGTCACAGCCATATTTGTGCAAATGTTTCGAGGTCTTCCAGTGCGTCACTGGAATAGAACGTACTCTAACTTGAGCCACGAAAGACTCCTGCATTGCACTTTGTGGCCTCAGCAACTATGCTCTATTTCTGCTTTAGATGCTCATTGCTGAGTATTGCTCTAAGTTTCTTTAGGCATATCGCTTCATTCTTCAGCGGCGTATCACATTGGTGGCATTTCAGAATCTGGCTGTTGGTTGTTTTCATTCTAGGCTGGATACATGTGAGTATTATGTCATGGTTACGCCCGCATGCACATGCAATTCTAAGATTTTCATAAAATTATGTAGTATTGTCATATTGAATTAATTATTTCTTCGATGCATTTCGGTTTATTATATCAAAAATTGTATCAACGTTTTACTTTTTAAGGTCAAAGTATTTTAAATAAAAATTTAACGGCATATATATTAAGATAAATCCGAGTATCGAAATGTGGACGACAGCAATTATTTCCATTGTTTCCAGCCAAGTGCTTTCACAATATAGAATTTATTTACACATTAATTTAAACCTAACTAATAATTTAAATAGCTGCTGATAAGTCCGTGAAAGGGTATCGTCTTTGACTTCCAATCATGTTCTCTATCTTACGACTGATGAATATCTTCTAGGAAGTTGGTCAATTTTTGTTTCGCTCTCTGTGAGCTGGTTTGTGATCAATTAATTTCTGTTTATCAGACACTCCGAGTTTCTTAACTACATCGTAAAGTATATCTGTGTAACCAAACCATGCACCAAATTTGACTCATGTTCCACAATTAAGTCGTACTTTCGATTCACTGATTAATCGGTTCATCGAGCAATGATTGTTTGCTGATCGTGCTTTCTTATTGGATGTCATTAACGCAAATTACTTTGCTTATATCTGCCTATTTACATTTGGAACTAATCGGCATTGACTTGTAATTTTGAATTCAATAATCCAGGACGGTTTCGTGTAATGAGGCTCTTTATTCGTATTCTTTTTTCAGTGCTGAACTAATTGCTATCCAATCAGTTCCCTCTTACTTGATAACATTTTCGCGAAATGCTTTGTTCATGTCAGCGTTATTTATGCTTTATAGAATAGTCTTAAGTAATACCAAAATTGACCTCTATTCGGATCTCCGGACGAGAACACTTTTGGGAAAGCTCGTTGTAGCAGTGAATGATGGAACCACCTGTTATCGGTCGACGAGAACCAGGTTCTTTCGATTGAGGCTGGAGGTTCTCAGGCTTGAGTGGTAAATTGTTAAATCGACTAAGCTTTTTCTGGTTCTAATAAAGGCCTAACAGGAAGGGAAGGAAGTCGCACTAGACCTAATTTATTTCCTTCGTTTTTCAAATTTGATATAACATTGTACGCAAATATATTCTATCGCTATAGAAAAATTTGGTAGCAAATGGCGGACGATGTGATCGATTAACTCAGCTGGTGATAGCAATGTCGGGTGGTTTTAAAATTGGTCATGGCGGAGCTTGTGATCGTTTAGCTTGTGGCTGGAGATTTTTCGCTATAGGAAGCCTTTGCAAGGACGAGAAGAATGTCAACGAGTTACAACGATGAGGTTAGGTGTATCTTTCAGCGGGTACTTCCAATGGATGCCCGATAGGTGGTAGCATCTTTGGAGAATGTGTAAGTAATTGCGTGTTGTTGGTAATTTATTTGAGACGATTACAATTACCTACAAATATTTCGCGTGTTCTATATACCCGACTACAACGGATTTCGGATACCGATTTGCTTTTCGGATCGGCCACGTGGCTAACGATAATGCGGATGAACGACTGTACTTGTACGACTCTCGATAATGACTGATAAGCTAATTGGTAATAAGCGATAGGTAACAGGTGAATACTAAGTACGTAAAGTGGCTCTCGCGTAGCCGGCGCAGTATATATAGACTTAGCCATCTATACTCTTTATGCTTTGTGGCCTGCGCATCTGCCGGCGCGGTGGCTGTACCAAAGTAGGTGGCGTTGTTTGCGTGGTGTTACCGACGGTGGTCGCTACAAATGTCACGCCGGGGATTTCTTCAGCGCCAAAATAAAAATGTCGCTGATTGCACCTTCTATATGTCCCGGTACCGAAGACTGTTCTTCCAGCTCTACGACCGTTTTCGCGCGTGATTTGAATAGTGCTTTAGAAATAAAATGTCTTTAATTTGAATGTCTTTATATTGAAATGTCTTTATGGTCCTGAAGATCGCCAGTCGACGTTTCCCGTGGGAAACGGACAATAAATATTAATTGAAGTACAACGGTTATGAACGCTTTAATACGCGCAAACTGCGTGACAAATGTGAGTTAAACTTCGGCTTTATTTAAGTATGTTAATCGTTAGAATCGCTCGACTCGCAAAGGAACTCGGAAAGTAACGCACGACGTTCCGAAGTGAAATCTAGGAAAAGTGATTCTATCTTTAAATTGCCGAATGCAATGTTTAACACTTTAAAAGAAACCTTTTGTGATATTTGATGAACGTGAACTTCGAAACTTTAACTTGGCCCGGGGTAGGAGAGGTTTTTAAGGAAATAAAATGTGCTCGATGTATTCTCGTCAGAGACTTTAATGGAACTTTTATTCAGGGCTCGGCAACAGCTTTTATAACGTCGGATATCTTTTGTTCTTTATCGGCTGGTTTATTGTTTAGAATTCCTTCGAGGTAATCTAGAATTTATCTGGTTATGACTGGTTTGGCCGGAAGTCGTGGAGATAATTAGCCTGTTCACAAGAACTTCTAGCGGCCTCTAGTTCCTCGACTACGAGTTTCGAACACTGATTAGCACAATCCGCATGTGTCTACGCGCCTAGCGTCGATATCTTACCGATCTCGGCGTTAAGCAAGCAGAGTGTGCGGAACCCTGCTAGGTGCTCGGACTAGCCTAGCAGGTTTAGATACAATAACAGGCATCTGGGCTATGATTCTCTGCCATCAAATCCACTGATGAGTCTAGGCAGAGACTCCGAGACGAAACGCATCCGACCATTCACTTTCTTCCCTTGTCTTAACTAATTACACCAGTCCATCTCTTTCCATACGTTCTTCCATCTCTTTCTATACCTTTCTATATACATCATATCCCTATCTTTCTTTATCCCTACAAAACTGTAGGTACGATGTTGATAATTGATTCAATTAACGTACTACAAACAGTTATAGTAATAATGATGATAATGATAACAACTCCGGATTAAGAGTTAATAAAATGTATTTGATATTTTGATAAATTAAAAAGATGAATAACACACTATTCTTGATGAATGTCAACTAAGGAAAGCTCTTCAGCTGCCCTTCACACAGCTATATATACAATGGCATAAGCATCCAAACTGATTTACGAGATTGCGCTGTCGATCTCTCGGAATCGCACCTCTCGACGGAACGACCGAATGACCGGTGGCGCTGACTTCTCTCTCGCTGAGGTGACAGTCGCTATATTACCCCCCTTCATGTCGCTCGATTAATTAGAGAGAGCAGACGATATGTGTATCTTCCCATAAGCTCGATGTTGTCGTCCGTGATGTGATTCTATGTATGCCTGTTTTAGTCGTTCTGTCGAGATGGTAGATTCTTTGCCTTTATAATCGATTAAAAATACATTATGTGATATATGCTTTAGTGCATGATACGGACCTTTATTAGGCTGTTCCAAAGGCTGTTTTATATGGTCGACCGTATAAAGACATGAATCTTGTCCAAAAGATTATTAAATGTGAAATATGATCGTCTGGAGTGATGTCTTGTCGGTCTTGGGCGTATAATTTGCATGAATTCTCTAAATTTATTAATATTGAAATTTGTGTCTGCGTCGTTGTCAACGAGAAATTCTCCGGTTGTCTGAGTGGTGTGCCATATACTATTTCAGTCGCTGTTGCTTGTATATTTTCTTTATAATCATTCCTCAAACCAAGCATTACTGCTAGGAGTACTACTAACCAATTCTTATTTTCATGGCATAGAATTACTGATTTTAAAGCAACCGTTTAATCATGCAATTGGATGCAGTGTGATACGCTGTTGTGCGTATATGCCTACATCCAATAAATTTTGTTAAAGAATGAAGAAGTTGAGATTCGAATTAAGCGCCGCGATCTGTAGTAATAGTTGAAGGAGCGCTGAAATGGCATAAAATCCTGTTGCGATAATATCTGCATTTATATCTTTTAACTGTAGCGACCTACGATCCCTCGACTACGAGTTTCGAACACTCGACTTCCACAAGCCGCAAGTGGCTGCGCGCGTAGCGTCCTACCGATCTTCGGCGTTAAGCGGCAGAGTGTGCGGAACCCTGCTAGGATGGGTTGCAGACCAGCCTAGTAGGTTTATAATAACAGGCGTCTGGGGTAGGAGTCGCTGCCATCAGCCCCACTGATGAGTCTAGGCAGTGACTCCGAGACGAAACGCATCTGACTATGCCACTTTCCTATCTTACGCCACTCCTTACTCCTACCCCAGTTCCATCTCCTTCTCTACCGTCCTTCTATCTCTTACCATCCTATTACCAACTCCCAAGCACTACATAACGGAACCACCTCAGGCCATCTATAGAACCGATTGATCAAATCGATTAGTAAAACAGTACCTGTAATTGTTGATCGTCGGTAACGGTCCAATAATGTCGATGTTTTAATATATTAAAAACGCTCTGGAACAGTAATATGTTTCGGTGGATATTTAATGTGTCTACTTGTCTTACTTCCTTGACAGCTTACACAACTTCTTGCCCGATGTAAAATATTTTTACTCATCCCAGCCCATACAATCTTTTTTGTGATTAAATGTTTAGTGGATCTTCCACTGGGATGAACGAAGTTGTGCATACCGTCGAAGATCTTTTTGCACAGCACTACTGGAATCTATGGCCTAATTGTTGAAATATCACAATATATTATATTATCGGTATTATCTATTTTCAACTCCTTTAAAAGTAGGACTGTACTTTGTAATACCTGTGTTAATTCTGGGTCTTTTGATTGTAATTTGGCAAGTTCTGCTGTGTTAACCACGATTGGCATACTGATAACGTCCAATCGCGATAAAGCGTCTGCCACTTCATTATTGAATCAAGAAATGTGGGCAATTTTTATTGAAAATTTTCCAATATAGTTCACCTGTCATAACTGTCTTGGTGAGGCTTTGTCTGATTTTTGGTGAAATGCATGAATCAATGGTTTATCATCTGTTTGAATAGTAAAATCTCGTCCTTCCAAAAAATGTTTAAAATCTTTTACTGCTTTATAAACTGCAGTAAGTCTGTCATATGTACTGCATTTAATTTCCTGAGGCGTGAATTTTTTAGAAAAGGAAGCTATCGGTTCCCACACATCGTTTACTTTTTGTTGAAGTACAGACCCACAAGCTAAATTTGAAGCATCAGTAATTAAAAGTAATGGACTATCAATTTTTGGATGAACCAATAGTGCTGCATCCGCCAACGAGTTTTTACATTTTTGAAATGCTATTTCGGCTTCCTCTGTCCAAATAATATTTCTTTCATCATTTTTTTCAGCACCATGAAGAAAAGAACTTAATGGAGCCAGTACAGCAGCAGCATTCTCAATAAATTTACGATAAAAATTGATCATCCCAAGAAAACGTCTTAATTCGACAATGGTTTTATGTACTGGATAATTTATTATAGCTTTAATTTTTTTTAGGTATAGATTTGGCTCCCTTCTGATTAATTTGGTACCCCAAGTACTGTACAGTTGACGCTCCAAAAATGGACTTTGTTGTATTAAGGGAAATTCCATATTGCATTAATCTTTCCAAAACCTGTTGTAGATGATCAAAGTGTTCGAACTCGTTGGTGGAGGCAATAAGCAGATTATCAATATAACAGAATACAACATCGAGACACTGAGTATTAAATTCGTAAACACTGGAAGGTCTGGGCCGCAATATTTAAACAAAAGGACATTACATTGTATTCAAAAAGAATAAATGGCGTAATTACCGCCATTTTTTCACGATCTTCAGGCGCCATCGGAATCTGGTGATATGCACGTTCTAAATCTCAAGTAGTAAATTCAGTTTTTCTGTCCAACGAGTGAAGTCATGTATCTGAGGGGAAACAACCGAGACTGCAGTATAAACGTTCTCACGACGTGGATCCAGGTTACAGTGTTGGCAGTGCCATGAGGCAATCGTCAAGAACCTCTCATCGGCCTGACCATAAGCAACACTCCGACCCTTTAAGGGGAAAGGAAATAGTGAGGGTCAGGTTTTAAAAAAACTGACTTAAATGCGTCAAAAGATAAGTTTGCGGCATGTTTAGTATTAGATGGTCCGCGTCTGGTGAGTGTATAGTCTGACAGTGTCTCCTACTTAGTTCTCGCGTTCAACAGCCAATAGTAATAATTACTTTCGTACAATGTCCTGTAAATCGACACAATGACATCATCATTATTATTATTATTATTGTTGCTATTATTGTATATACGTTTGTTCGTGAGAAATAAAGGCCTCAAAACACTAAAGTAGTGACACCGATTGCAAAAGTGAACACTAGGAGTAACAAAGATAACCGAAAGCCGCGTGACGAACCCAGGGACATGGATGGAGAGATCAAGGAGGTAAGCATGAGGATACCCTCATTCTTGAAAAGTCATCCAGAAACATGGTTCGCGCAAATAGACGTGCGCGCGATAATTAAACAGGAGACGAAGTTCGATTATGTTGCCGGAATGGATTCAGAAATCGCGATTGTGGTAACTGACATAATTAAAAATCCGCCCGCGATAGACATCCGGCTAAAGACAGCTATAATCGAAGGAGCAACAGATTCCGCCAGGAAGAAACACCAGCTGCTGTTGAGCCAGGAGGAATTAGGAGATAGGAAGCCTTCTCAGTTTCTTGGGAAACTCCTACAATTACTGGGAAACAAAGAAAGAACATTCGACAAAGATCTATTAAAAGAGCTACAGAGAATGCCGGCAGCATTGTATCCCATCCCCTTGGCGCAAAAAGATTCTCTTGAAGAATTAGCAGACCTGGCTGACGAGATCTTGGACACCTACGAAACTAGGCCGGCGAGAATCTCGGTAACAGAGAATTCCGAAATGACCCAACTAAGGAAGATGATAAACCAGTTAAACAACAAGTGAACCAGTTACAACAACAAGTGGACCTGATGAGGAGAAGCAGATTCCGATCGTCAGGAAGAAAACAGCGCTCAGAATCAAGAAACAAACAAGCTTCACAGACGAGGCTGTGTTTTTACCATGCCCACTTTAAGGAAAAGGCGCATAAGCATATTCCTCCATGCACGTGGTCGGTGGGAAACGAGTAGGATCGTCGCAAGCAAACGCGGCCTCATCAGACGGTCCCCGAACTGGCCGTATATTTATTATTGAACGTCTAATGAACATTAGGTACCTACTGAACTCTGGTGCCGATTTGTGCGTGTACCCCCGTTCGTGTGTGAAGGGACAATTGTATAAAGGTGAGTATGCAGCGAACGGAAAACCAATACGCAACCTATGGCACTATCATGATGAAGCTGGGGTTACAACTTCGCCGAGAATTCATGTGGCGTTTTGTATCCCGTCATCTGGATAGATTTCTTATCCCATTTGGTCCCGTCATCGGGATAGATTTCTTATCCCATTACAACCTGCTGGTGAACCCGTGAATCGGATGCCTACTCGACGCCGTAACACACGTGTCGGCTAAAGGTTAAGTCGTGATCGGAGTCATCGCGTCCATTCGCACTGTTATGGACGTTCCATACATTCCACTCGCAGCACCCTGTTATTACATGAGCAGCCGTATTCGGATAAGAAATGCCGAAGTACCAGATCGAACATCACATTGAGACGACACCAGGACCACCAGTATGATGCAAAACCAGAAGACTGGCGCCGGACCGTTACAAAGCCGCGAAGGACGAAGTAGAGTTTATGTTCCAACAAGGCATCATCCGTCCGTCGAAGAGTCCATGGGCGTCGCCTCTACATCTGGTGACGAAAACAGACGGGAAAGTACGACCCTGCAGCGACTACAGGGCACTCAACGCCCGCACCTTACCGGACAGGTTTTCTCCGCAGCATATCGCGCACGCGATGTACGGTAAGACCGTTTTTTCTAAAATAGATTTGGTAAGCGCATATAATCAGATACCGGTCGCAAAATATGACCAAGCAAAAACGCAATCACGAAGCCGCTCGGATTATTTGCGTTCAATTTATGCCCTCCGGCCTGCGGAATGCGGCGCAAACTTGCCAACGTTTCGTAGACCAAGTAATACGCGTGCTAGATTTTGTTTACGCGTATATAGATGACTTCCTTATCGCACCCGCCACAGAAGCCGAGCATAAGGAGCATTTGAAACAACTGTTCGAGGGTTTGAACCAATACGGCATCGTAATCAATCGCGCGAATTGCGTTTTTCGCGTCCCCGAGATTATTTTTTTAGCATACACCGTCAATAAAGAAGGAATTAAACCTCATGCGGATCGTGCAATTGAAGACATTCGAAAATTCCCTAAACCTACCGTCATACGGGGACTTAAGGAAATTCCACGGTATGATCAATTTTTACCGGCGATTTATTCCACATGCCGCTAAGATTCTGAAGCTGATGAACGAAATGCTCAAAGGCACGAACAAATGTAACATACACGTGAAATGTGTTGAAACGGCGGAAAAGGCTTTCGTAGAAGTAAAGGAAAGGCAAGCAAACGCGACGTTGCTGGCTCATACCAAGCCAGGCGTCCCTGTGAACGTAATAGTCGATTACGCAAACGGCGCAGTTTTACAGCAGGTAATAAAAATACCTGCCAACCCCTTGCCTTTTACACGAAGACTCTTTCAACCGCACAACCAAAATACAGCCCGTATGACCGAGAGCTACTGGCTGCGTATTGTGCCATAAAACATTTCCGTCACTTCATCGAAGGACGGAACTTTACATTGTATACTGACCATAAACCCTTTATATTTGCACTTAAACAAAATCTAGAAAAATTCTCACCGCTGTAGTTTCGTTATTTAGATTCTATCAGTCAGTAACACTATATCAGTAACACAATAACAAAGATATTAGGCACATTCAGGGTGACGAGAACAAGTTAGCAGACGACTTGTCACGACTGGAAGTGATATCGCGAACATTCTGCTTTAGAGATGGCACAGAAGCAGGACCAGGAGCTGAAGAAACTCCTGAAATCTCAGTCATACGAGTTGAAAATGGACTCAGAAAAGTCCATTTTCCTGAGATAATAGTATGTTTATATTGCGATACCAACAACGACATTGTACGGACATATGTCCCAGAGAGCTTATGTCGCGCAATTTTTAACACGTTGCACGGCCTCTCCCATCCTAGAGTACGTGCAACGCAGAAACTAATCACTCACCGGTACGTATGGCCATCAATATATAAAGACTGTCACCAATGGGCGAAGCACTGCGTTCCATGTCTACGTGCGAAAATAACGAAGCATGGAGCGTTGGGAGAATTCGGCGAAGCAGCGAGATTCGACCATGTCCACATATACATGGTCGGAACCTTACCGGTTTCAAAAGGGTATAAGTATTGTTTATCCTGCGTTGACAACTACTCGCGTTGGGCCGAGGCAGTTCTTATTAAACAAATCGACGCAGAAATTATCACAGCAACGTTCTTGTCCACATGGATCGCGTGTTACTGAGTACCTCTCCGAGTTACGACAGACCAAAGCCGCAAATTCGAATCGCAACTCTTTAACGAATTATCGCTATTGACTGGAGCTTCCCATCTTAGAACAACCGCAAACCATCCACAAACGAAAGCCATGGTCGAAAGATTTCATCGTCAGTTGAAAGCTGGAATTAAATGCCACGAGACGGAGAACTGGGTAGAGATGTTACCTCTCATCCTACTCCGCACCGCGGTGAAAGAAGATTTGAAGATTGAAAGATCAGAAATTGTCCACGGCAGAGGAATTCTCTTACCCGGTGAATTTTTAACAAGTAACCGTAAACTAGCCCATTCCGATTTTACGAAGTGGCTACGATATAACATAATTAAAATTAAACTAGTGCCGGGAACTCGACATGGGTCGCGTAAAGCGTTTCTTTACCAGGAATTAAACATATCACCGTGGGCAATTGTACGACACGATACCGTCAGGCTAATCGAACGTTGCGACAAACTTTTGTAATTGTTATCTATGGCAAGAACTCCAGGGTGTAAGGACAATCTAAGGAGATTGATTAAAACCCGTGTTTATATTAACTGACGATAAAAATCTTTCGCAAAAGGGACCACCCAACGAAACATTTGACGAACGGACTGAAGTACTCATACTACCGTCGGACAAAACGGAGGAAACAATGAGATCAGAATCCGGCAGACGCGTAAGGTTCCGGACCGTCTTCATGCGGGAAAATAAACAGCCTCCACAATTAGTTACCCATATAATAAGTAGCGTTGTCACTGGTGAGGGGGTGATGTAGGGGACACAACCCAGACTGCAGTATATACTTTCTCACGACGTGGACCTGGGTTAGTGTATCGGCAGTGCCATGAGGTAATCGTCAATTCCTCTCATGGGTCTGACCATAGACAACACCAGGTTTCCGATCCCTTGAGTGGAACCGACATAGTGGGTGTCAGGGTATAAAAGAACTGACTCCAATATGTCAAAGGTCAGTTATCCACATGTTTAGTATTAGATGATCCACGTGTCGTGAGTGTGCAGTCGAATAGTGTCTCTTACTTATCTCTCGCATTAAACAGTGAATAATAATAATTACTTCCGTACACTGTCTTGTAAATCGACGCAATCACTTTATTAATATTATTATTATTGTTGTTGTTGTTATTATTGTATATATCCTTGTTAGTGAAAGACAATGTCCTTAAAACTCTATATGAGGAATGGGATATTTATCTGTTATCGTCTGTGAATTTAATTTGTGATAATCACCACACAACCACCAAGTACCTTTTTTCTTGAGAACCAGGTGCAGTGGAATAGCCCATTCACTTGCAGAAGGTTGTCAAATACCTTGTTGAATTAATAAGTGATATTCCTCTCGAGCTGCTTTAAATTTGTCAAGTGCTAATCTGCGTGGTCTCTCTGCATATGGTCTTCCTATAGTGATAATGTGGTGATGTATCTTATGTTTAGGAGGTTCTAGTCCTTGCGTAGGTCTCCTAACGTCTATGCATTGTTTTAATAATTTAATGTATTTGTTATCATTTCCTTTGCCTAATGTAGTAATTAATTGAAAATTATTTGTACTTATCTGTGCCAGTTGCTGTAATTTAGTGTAGTCTATTATTCATCCCATTTTAAGATCTACCAGAAGACCGTGATACTTCAGAAAATCTGCACCAATAATTGGTTGCCCGACTTGAGCAACGGTGAACTTCCAGGTATATGGACGTCGCAAATCGTGGTCCAAAGTCAACATTCTGATATTTCTGACCGTATGTCGATATCAGTGTTCCATCAACAGAATATACCTTAAAATGGGAAGGGGTGACATTTCCTTCTGTCGAACTAGGCGGCAATACGTAGGTGCCAGCCCCGGTATCAATTAAAAATGATAATTTATTTTTACGATCAGAAATAACTAGACGACTATTTTGCACGTCTCCCAGTGTCATCAGAACTATGGGACGTGCTTCTAGTTTTCCGCCTGTTGAGCAACTTCAGCAATAACTGATGGCCACTTGCAAGGTTTTTTGCATTGATGTGCCCGAACGCCGTAATTAAAATGATAGTAACATAGTCCTCCTGTTGCTATACGTTGTTGATGGAGATTGTCGGCCACGGGATTGAGATCGTCGTTGAAATGGTCTTCGTCGAGAAATGTTCGTCTGTTTTTCATTCTGTGAGTCATTTCGGCCAGTTGATGTTGCATGGCCACTAAGTCCTCTCTTAATTGATGAGAACCCGCCATGTTGTTTTCATGAAAGACACTATCAGCTCTGGATTGGTTGGCGGAAGATGCCATGTTTGCTCATTCTATACTCGAAACTTGAGATAGACGAAACTCCATCACCCGATCGGCAAGTACTGTCTATTTTGATAAATTGGCCTCATGATTTATTACGAGAATATCATGCAAGAATTGAGGAATTTGTTCTAGGAAAATAGTTTTGCATCAGGAATCTTTTTATCAACCATACTTCTCATACGTTGTAATAAGTGTGACGGCTTTTCATCGCCCATCCTACAGGTTCTAAGAAGATGACGGACTTTGGATTCTTCTGATCTACCAAATAGTTCTAAAAGATTATTTTTTAAAGTATCATATTTTTTTGAATCGGGAGGTGTTCCTAAAAAATTTTCTAACAAGCGAGAAACGTCGGCTGGTAAACGTTGAATTATATAGTCAAACCTTGAAGAATCGTTCGTTATCATGCTTGTCTTCAAAACTGCTTCTGCCTGTAGAAACAATTTAGAGTTCATTAAATGGTGGAAAATACTGCGGCATAATGACGCTAATTGATGGAGTTCCTGAACCTGGTGGGATAAATGCTTCTTCTGCTGGCGGTATGTTTTCTTTCTAAATAAAGACGGAATTTTTCTTTTCGGATCACGTCGGGCCTTTTCCTTCGGATCACGTTGGCCGGTCACCAATTTTGTAGGTACGATGTTGATAATTGATTCACAACGTACTACAAATAGTTAAAATAACAATGATGATAATGATAACAATTTCAGGTTAACAGTTAATAAAATATATTTGATATTTTAATAAATTAAAAAGATGAACAACACATTATTCTTGATGAATGCCAACTAAGGAATGCTCCTCAACTGCCTTTCACACAGCTATATATACAATGGCATAAGCATCCAAACTGATTTACAAGATTGCTCTGTCGATCTCACGGAATCGCACCTCCCGACGGAACGACGGAAAGAAGGTAGGTGGCGCCGACTTCTCTCTCGCTGAGGTAACAATCGCTACAAAACGGACGCCGCTATAGGTGAACAATTAATAATCCAGGGAGCTCAGAAATGTAAATCCAAGCAAGTGGTGCTGAAGAAGTGGGATTGACAACTAAAAATAGACCCGTGAGGTAAAGCCGACGATAGAGAAAAGAAAGAATGGTTTCTCAGGAACTTACCTCCAAGATCGGAACCTGAAAGGAATGATGGCGCGAGTAGTGACAATTAGTTATCAGAGGAAGGTGTTGAAGATACAGACGAGATAGACAGGACGGTAGTAGAACTATCTGATGCAGCTAGAAAAATAAATAATTCCATAGAGGGAATATATAAACTGTTTCAGAATATGGAACGGAGAGAATGAGAAAATACCGCGGAATTTAGAGATGAACTGCGTAACATAATAGCGGAAACGTCAAATACTTTGAGAAAGAAAATGCGTAGCCTACAATTACCAGTGAAAGGCGAACTATCGGAGAAAAGAAGTGACATGGAAGGAAGATAGACGTGTAATTTATGAAATATTGGAACGGCTAGAACAACTGGTACCAAATGAGAGGCAGAGGAGACTGGCATGGTCGAAAGCGGTGAGAGAAAGGAAATAGAATTTGGGGATGTATGTACTCCAAGGAAGATAGAGCAACTGATGTCAAATCTAGAAAGGAAGGTGGAAGCAATTGAGGGAAAGGAAAGTATACATAATATAGTTGTTAGTAGTTTACAGCTAGTAGCCCGTCAAGAGGAGAATGTAGTGGATGTTATCCTAAAATCACAACTAGATATTTATGCAAGAGTGATAATGGTTGTTATTTCGAGGAAAACGAAGAACAACGAATGCAATTCGTGTTAGACTGGAAAACAGGGAGAAAAAGACCGAGATTAAGAGGCAGAAAAAAAAGATCAGGGTCTCACGAATTTATATAAAACATGACAATTTAGCTAAGGAGTGGAAAGTGCAAAGGCAGTTGAGGGAATTAGCAAATGAGCTAAAGATTGATGTAGAAGGAGTGCGAGGCGAGTTCAGGAAAATCGAAATTAATAGTAAATGGCACAGTTTGGATGATCTCAGCAGCAGTGGTGACGGTGATGATATTTTGCAGAAGCGAAAGGCTGCAGTGGAGACCTAACGATCATGGAATATTGCAGGCTTCAGAAACTTGCTGAAATAGGAAATGAGGTAAAAGGCTATGGTTTAATTATATTGTCAGATATTTAGCTTGAGAATTAGAGAGGAACATATGGTTAAGGGATTACATTAAGCAAGATTGAATGGCATCACATGGTGGAAGTTACAGAGTTGAAGGAATGGGTGGGCGAGTGGGGGTCAACTAGCAAGGATAAGAAAAGTGTGTTTAAACTTTCAAGTAGCAGAATGTTGGTATGAGAAGTGAAGGCGGAGGGAAATTGGAACTGATATCGATTTATAGTAGTGTGATTACGTTAGCGTTGAGAGTAGAGCTGGATCTGTTGATCGAAGAAGTTGTTACAAAGGCATTAGAATTTTTGCTAATTGGATTGGATCTGTGGGATTCGTGGAAAGTAGTTGAATTCAGAAGACGGCGAAGAGGATTGCAGATGTAGAAAATCGCAGGATAAGACCATAAATGCAGAAGGAAAGAGTATGATTTGTGTTTGTTATCAATGTCGTTCACAGCTTTAAACTGCAAAAGGAAGGGTGATCTGGAGGAAGATGACATACATGAGGAGAAACGGTGCTTCCGCAATTAAATTAGTAATAACGATGGAAGGAGCAGAAGATAGAATTGTGAGATACTTAGTACTGGAAACCGAAAAAACTGACCATTTCTCAGTTGATGTAGAACGGCCTGGTCGAGAGCAATAAGTGAGCCAGGATGAAAGTAATTTATCTGGAGAGAAGGACACAGGTACGGGTTTCAGGTCAGGTTCCGCGAAAAATGGAACGCAATTACAAATGTGAGCTCAGTGGAGGAAGGCATGGAACAATTCCCAGTTATGACTAAGTAGTAGCCAGTCAGATATGTATGGTAAGGTTGTGGAATGCCACTTCGATAGATTGTGCTACAAAGAGAGAAGAGAAGTAAGACGATTGCTTAAAAATCATAAAAGAACCAGAGGAGAAGAAGTGAGTCAAACTGGATGAGGCAAGTACTTTATTCAAGAAATTATATGTTGACAAGAAGTATGTAAGAAAGGAAGAATGGAAGGCGTTTGAGGCAACTTGACGGGATTCTGGAAAGAATTCAGCATGTTTAAACCAAAGAAGTGAAGGGTACGATTGTCGAATAAGGACGACGTCTGGGTACGCAATTTCAAGTCCCTGTTGGGGGCTTGGGAAGAGGAAAGTGTGGACGAAAATGACAAAATGTTGGATAAAACGTTCAGAAAACGCTGCTAAGCAAGGTGAAGTAAACAAGAGTTTCTCATGGGAAGAAGTGTCCGCCGTGATGAAGTGTAAGAAGAATGAGAAAACAACAGATGGTGATGGAATATCTATAGATTTTTCGAGGCTCTGTCGAAGGTGTTGTTATTAAAGTAGTTTCAGACTGTGAATCAAATCTGGAGCAATACTACATTGATTGAAAGCTGGAGAGAAGTGTTGATTTAGCCGCATCTAGGAAGAAGGCGGTAATGAAATATTGAATAATTTCGGAGAGACTTCGCTCTTGAATACGGGATACAAAGTTATGGCAAGCATCCTCGGTGTAGGCGTGGAAAAACGAGAAGACGGAGGAAGATTGCACCGGAGAGCCAAGCGGGATTCAGAAAAGTTAGATGCGCGAGTGGTGAATTTAGCGATCAATACACTGATCGGTGACATTTTAAAGGACCGAAGAGGAAAATCTATATAGCATTTGTCGACTTCAAAGCAGAATGATTAAAGAGGTTTACAAATGCACGTAAAATAAAGCGATTGGAACTAAATGTTTGACTGAAGCTTTGCAGTCGAATAGAAAATTCAGGCTGGGATTTGCTAACATTTCTCACTGCTGTTCGCGCTATTACTTGTAGTTATCGTTGGAAGAGATCAGAAATAAGGAGGGATGAATAGCCTTGTGTAGCAAGAAAATTAATGTACTGATTTTCGTGAATGATGTTTTGTTGGAGATGGATGGTGAGGGCGGCTACAAGGTGCTGCTGAAATCGTTAAGAAAGCATACGGAGAGAAATGGTCTTAAAGTGATCACCAGAAAATCGAAGATCATTATATTTAAGAGAGGAAAACCTGTGAAAAGTGTGGTATGGAAATTAGAGGAATGAGGCTTAAGGAGATAAAAAATATAATTACCTTAGATTATGTTTCAAAACTTGTGGCTTCTTTAAGAAACAACTAAACTGTCGAACGAGGAAGGTTCATAAGACCACGCTTCGTGGAAGAGGGACAGGATTGCATCATGGTAGAGAGGAACCCATCGGACTGATATATTGGTCTGTTAGGTATTATTGTACGAAGCTGAGCCGTGGGACTGGTGGAAGCCTGGGGAAATAAAAACGGTTCAAGCGAGACTCGTCAAGACGTCGATAGGTCTGAATAGAAACACACATGAGTGTATTTGAAGACTGGAGTCTGGTGGAGTGAGAGTGGTTAGATTAGATAGAAATAGGGCGAGTAAGTATCTCCTAACTGTGGCACGAACGGGAGAGAACAGATGGTCAAACTCCGTCTAAGAGAAAGGTGGGGAATTATATGCAGAATGTCTATGCTACTGATGGAAGGAAGAAGATACTAAGAGTTTTGTGGGAGGTGGGAGATGACGGAAGCTTTCAATAATCCACGACCAAGAAGAACTTGCTGACGTGGAACTTAGTTTAAAGGAAGGGTTATAAATTCGTGTGGAGCAGGACATTAAAGAGTATTGGTACGGTGTAGACAATTCTGGGCCCTGCGTCGTATAAAGAATAAAGAAAAAAGGCAGAAGGATAGAAGGGCATTAGAATGAAAACGGTGTGAAGCGGTCCATGAATGAGCGGTGTGGCAATGTAGCGGCAAGCAAATTCTCGTTTTATGATACTCAGGAATGTAGGTTGTGTGATCGTGATGTTGAACATTCGGCATTCATGGATGTGTGAAGGAATGAATGGCAATTTCGGGATGGAGTTCGCAGGAGAAGGTGGTGAAGAACTGCATTGAGGGAGAGGTAAACGTTGAAGTGGATGAAATGAAAGCAAAAAAAATAAGAACCAGAGTAGAAGATGAAATGGTAGTGGCGGAAATAAATAGTTGGAAAGAGAAGGACGACACAATGAGAAAGAGAAACCAGCATAAAAAATGAATACTAGATGATGTCTTGAAAAAGAGGAAAGAGAGTTTCAAATGAAACCATGGAAAGTAGCAATGGAAAGAGATAAAGGAATATTTAACAAAAGTTGGATATTGGATGATAAATAGAGAAGGCAAATGAAATAGGTGGAACGACGAAAAGTACATAATTGTAGAGAAAGGAAAAGAGAAAGCTATTAAAGACTAATGTGCTAAGTATTTTTTCGGGGAAGGAAAAGATTAAAGATGGTCTTTTGAACGTGGAATAAAGGAGAGGATGGGTATATTTGAAAGTATTTAGAGTAGCGAAACTGACCGAGACGTGGTTTAACGATTAAGATTGTTTGAAATTGCGCGGAAGGCTGTCTAAATTATTTGAATCGAAATGTGTGCCAGTAATAAAAGAGAAAATGGAGGATATGGCAGAAGGAGTATTTACAGTCACAGTCAGTACTAGGTTAAAAAATTGAGAAACTGTGAATTAATCAGGTCACAAACTACTCTAAGATTCGAAAATATTGGAATGCAATGGAGAATCACTACAGTATACAGCCAAAGTAAAAGGAGGTATTGGAACAGTTAGAGAAACAAGTGAAGGACAGATAGGAAGGTTGTTTACCTATAGGAGGAGATTCTAACGAAAGTATGGAAGTAGAAGATTGGCCCATTCGAGGGAAGTCTGAGGAGAAAATAAGAAAATCTAATGACAAGGTAATTACCTCAGTAGAGAAAACATTATCTGACAGAATAGCGGAGAGAAGTTGGATGATTCTCAACTCTTGCAGTTATGAGGAAGACGGAGGATGGTAGTACAAAGAAAAAATGGGAACATTAGTGATAGATTATGCTCTAGGAAACGTACAGGAGAAGATACTAATGGTAAAGGAGGGAGAACGAGAGGAGTCGAATAACCTTCCGAAAGTAGTCATAGTGAAAACCTCAGTGAATATGACAAACTGTCCAAGAAAAAGGAAGAGGCGGGGTTTTGGTAAAGAGCATTTGGACGAGGGTAGAGAAAAGGAACACGAAATATGCAACAGTTGATGCAGATCAAGAGGGAGGACAGTGGTATGTTGTCAGGGAAATTGTAAAGAAGTCATGAAACAAAATTGAAGCAATGGAGGTAGAGGAAAAGAAATGACTGTGGAAGTTTGGGAGAAAAGAGTAAGAAGAATAGTGAGACAAACAATATAGGGAGAGTAGGGTTGAAGAGGAGCATAGGGGAGAATATTTGGAGAGGAAGAAGGAAAACATGGATTGGGAAAAATAAAGAGAGACACGAAGAAGAACAGGAAATAAACCTGAGAGTGATAAAATCAGTGGCAGAGGCTTGGACGTATATTATGACGTCCCGAATGAAAAGAGGGAATATAGGAGTGGAAAAACCATCTTATATATTTGCTAGACTGAAAAGAGGGCAGGTGATTATTAGAATTTGCTGAGGGGGAAACGGAGTGGGAGCAAAGAGGTACCCAGCAGGAGGTGTTATCAAGAAAGGAAATAATAAAGAAGTTGAGACAATTAAAGAAGTCGATTGCACCAGAGGTAAATGAATTAGAGACTGAAGCTTGGAGAAAAATAAAGGTTAAGATAGGAGAAGAATTTATGAAATTAATTAACAAAGTATGGAAAGGAGAAGGTTCACCTGAAGAATGAAGGATTGGAGTGATGCAGCCAATATTTAAAAGGGAAGAAGGTAGCTATAAATTATTGTAGTAACTTTATTGAGTATCTTTATTGAATACTGTGTACAAGAGCTATGCAATTATATTAAATTGGAGAAGTTGATTTACGACGCACCGTTTTTATTTGTACTTTATTTTATTTGGTGCTTTACTTTACAAGATTATTGATGGCGTACGAGCTACTTCTCAGCTTTCGTGCTCACTCTGTCTTCGAGGAAACCTCGGTCCCAGTCTGTAACTTTTCTAATTTGCTAAGCGTTTTTTGGCTCTAGCCAGTTAGACTGCCGGGAAGTTGCAACGCCTACTCTTTGCGCTCTTTCTCTAGCGTGGTTGCAATTTCTTCGGGATATTTCCCGAGTTTCTGACGATGTAGCGGTGTTATTTCCGAGCCTATCATCTGGTGTATCTCAGGCCCGTCGGCCTAATTGCTGGCCCTTCAGAATCCTAGAATTTACGACGCTCGCGTATGCTATTCTGGCCGTATTACTATTACTTGTTGCGGACCTTATTGTCCTACGCACCATAAGAACAAGACTTCGCCTTCGTTATTCAACAGAGTGTCTGGTGTGAGAGTCGTAAAGTCTCTTGGCTTCTTCTTACCATGAGAACATTGTCCAACTTCTGATAGACGCTACAAAATGATAATCTAATGAAAGAGGTAGTAGGTAAATTTAGCGAAGAATAGATGGTCTTCGAGAAGAGAGTCGGAAGATGCAGTGTATATAAATGGATATATCTTTGTTGATTTCCTTTATTATTGCAGTGGTTCCGTTCCTTCTCATTCTCTGTACTTATTATTTAGCTATGTATATACTTAACGCTTAAAACTACTTATCTCAATTGTTCATTAACATAAATATTTTTCTTTAATTTTTCCTACACCCCTTCTCTAGTTTCACATTTTCTAGCATTATTACCTTCTATCCTCAACCTGTACCACGCCCCCGTCTTCCTTTATTATATATTCTCATTCATCACTCGGTCTCATTCATCACCTTCAACACTGCTTCTGGCGCTCAGCGTCCACTTTCTTATAAAGTGATCTCGCTTCTACAGCCAACTATTCCTCTCATTTCCCCCATAACATTCCTCTTAATTCGCCCGTCCTTTCATATAGATCTCCTCTAAATATTATTATCTTCTATTTCCTTCATCAGTATCCAATCCCTTACTTGTTCACTTTCTCCTCTATGTCCTCGAGGGTATACTTTCCTGCCAATGTCCATATGTCGTTTTTCAATGTAACATTTAGTTATACCACACCTTCCACTGTCAAGTTTTTCTTCACTCCAACTAATATAGCTGTAGATATTGAACTTCCCTACCTGTTCTTCCTATTTGCGTCCTACCAATTCGAATAACATCCATTCAGCACCTTGCTCTTGAAACATCATATTTCTTCTTCATCCACGTTTCTAACACGGACATAACCTCTCAATTCCACAATATTTCCAGAATTCATTGTCCTTCTTTCCTAAACGTGGCACATTCCAACGAACTATTTTCCAATTATCATCAGCATTTCCTCCATTCACCGCCACTTCCTTTTTATTCTCACTTACTCCACCCACTTGCTTTCCCCTTGTCACCAATACCTAAATGTACCTCAGTCTCTCCTTCTCCTCTTGCCTGCTCTCAATCGTCTAATTACTTCCCGAGTCTTTAACACTTCCTCCTCTTCGTCTCATTCCCGTCCTAAATCATTTATCTGTATCTTGCCATATCTCGTCAAGTCTTTCTTCTTCGTTCCGTTCAATTTCCGGGATTATTCTCAGTTCCCTATGCATTTCCCACTCTCTCTCTCTCTCTCTCTATATGGTAGTACACTAGTCACTTCTTTTCTCATTTAAGCTTATATTTCTTATTACATTATGCCTCTCTGATGCACTAAGCTCCTTGTCTTCACTAGCATCTTTTCATTCCGTCCACTTACATTGCTTATGCTCCCTAATTCCATCGATTCTTCCCAGGATCTCTGTACTAACTTCTCCTTTTTTTTTGTTAATATCTACCCATTCTTTACGATATTCCTTCTTCTCTCTTCTTTCTCCTTCCTTTCTAACTTTTTTTCTATAAAAGCAATCCTACACTTTACCTGCTGTCACTTTTTCGACTACTCCTCTTCTGCTTTTTCTCCTTCTTTTCCATCTAACACACCTATACTTTTTTCCGGCTTACCCATTCAATCTACTAATTTTCCCCTTTCTTCCTCCAACCGCTTTTTTATTTTTCGCAACTCTTTCTTTACTTCATTTTTGAGATTCCCCAATTCGACCCCAATTTTCTTTTCTATACTATTGCCTAATCCTTGTATCATCTCATGCTGCAGTTGTCCCATTCCCTGATTCACCTTCTAGGCACTCGTACACCATTCCTTCTTCATTATGTTCCGCCACTTTCCCATTATCCTCATCTCTCCAACCATTAATATCTCTTCCTAATTCTGCTCTACTCTTGCACCATCTATCCAAACATAACCTAAACCTATCCTACTTCGCCCCCGCTGTTCTCCGCCATCGTTCCCTTCGTTTACCGATTTCTTCACTCTAATTCCTCCTTTCGCACTCCTTAAATCTCTTCTCCCTCCCAACATCAGTTTTGTCGACAATGCTCACAATTGTACTATCGATCCCATGTAGACACTGCTCTCGATCCTCCTAACCGCTCTACCTTCTAACCTCACTTCCTTTCCTTTTATAATTTCCTTCTCAATCCGGTTCTTCCATCTTCTGTCGCTCTCCTTTTTTTCTTCCAAAATACAAACTTCCTCCTCTCTAGTTCTACCCGCCAATCATCGTGTAACCACCCTTCTCCTTCTGAAACTGCTAAAAATATAATTGCGTTTCACACTTAAAGATACCAACATTTTGCACCCGGTAGCAGAACCTCAGCATGAACTTGTTATATTTTCTACGAAATAAGTGATTTGATGTTTCTTCAGATTCCCAGATTTCGTTGCAGTGATGAATATATTTTTACACTGATCCATTAATGTTCTTAATGTTTTGCGTACACGAATTCCGAAATATCCTTTTGATACTTGCATGCACAAACAGCTTGTGGCAAAAGAATACCTGCTGCTGTCCGAGAATATTGAGCTGTATAATTGTGCGTAACATTATTAAAGTCTTCCAAGTAAGCATCTATTGGCCTTTTTCCGCTATATGATAGGCTTCTGAGTATATTGAAGCGATATTAGCAGCCTGTTTGGTCCTTATCTAATACATATTTGTTTTCAATATTTTTTATAGAACTTGATACGCTTCTTTGAATCTTCTCCGTTTCTTGTAAAGTTTTAGGATGATTTAATTCATTTTTTGACATTTTGTGTCGTCTAACAGTCCGTTGGACAAATTTATAAGTACTTTTAAATTTTTCAAACGAGTTTCAGATGCTGTGAAGTAAAGACTCTACGATTGGAACTGTAATGCAGCAGTTGATGACCACTGTTGCAACAATGTACTTTTCACGTGTTTTTGTTCACTTCTAGCTCCGGTAAAGCGGTCATACGTGTTCGTCACAATGATGTTTGATCAATTGATGAAAATGATGGGAGAGTGTGAATGAGAAGTTGCGATTTCTATAAAAATTTGACATCGTCCGTAACTATCCTCAGGTTATTGACCCAGAGCCCGACGTTATAAAACGTGTGCAAAAGTATGATAAAATTATTGCAGAGGATTTGAGAAATCAAGACTTTACAAAGGTGCTACGTGTGATGAATATAAAATATTAAAATATAAATAATAAAGAAGAGAAGGAAAAGAATCATAGTGAATGTAATATTGCGAAAAAGACATCGTCGGAAGTCACCCACGTGGAGAAAATTCTGGATGCTGAAAATTTTTCATTGTGGAAGTTTCAAGTCATTGTTATTCTGAAATCACACAATTTATATGAGACCGTAGAAGAGGTGACTTAATCAAATTCAAAAAGAAAGGTCAGGATATGAAATTGCCCAGAAAATGACTGTTACTACCATATACAGGAAACACATTCCCACGTGCGCAACAGCGTATGAAATTTAGAAAAAAAACTTCAGAGTACCTACCATTGGGACAGGGCTCAAAGAAGGTGCAGTGATTTCAGTGACGACATGCTAATATCAACAATTTTGTACAACCTCCCTGACAGTTTTGGGCATTTGGCAGCGGCATAGAAATCTACATATCCTCGAAACAGAACATTTGTCCAATCTGATGGCAAGAGCCTTGGCAGAATGAAAAAGGAAAAAAGGGAAAATTGCATTTGGAGCAGCCGGGAGAAAGTGCTACAAGTTTAGCAAACCAGGTCACTTGACACGCAACTGCAGGAATAACACTCACAATGCTAGAGAGCATTCAACAAAGAACGAGGAGTGGAGTTTTTAGGCAAACAAGACGGAAGGAAGTAATACTGGCGTGATATTTGTAGAAATACAGATTTGCGTGCAGTACCACTATTCCGACAGAAACTGGATCATTAATTCAAGCGCAGGTGAAGTCGGATAAATATCTGGATATCGTAAAAACAACTACAACCGAAATTAATGTGTCAAAGGATGACCAATGGATGGAGTCAAAAGGAGTGGGAAATATGAACTTCAAGGGATATCAAATAAAGCAACTAACGTTAGTACAAGAAATCTCGAGTAGTTCGTTGTTAGTGATACAAATTACTAAAAACTGAGATGAAGTAACATATTCCTATAAGAATTATCATATCATAACAATGACATTACGTTACGTGGATACAAGAATCAGAATGAACTATACGAAAGAACGTTGCATGCGCGGAAACAATGTGCACACATCAACAAGGACAATTGAGAAGATGACGCAGAAATGTGGCAATACAAGATATATCTAATGAACAATGGAGCAATGAAGAGAGTACCAAATTTATCTGATCGTATGGATCTAACAGAAAGAGAAATTTAAGTCTGGAAAACTTCCATGGTAGCGTATCAACCGAGAATGAGATTTGACCATAACAGAACTATAGCGAAGTAGCCTCTGGAATTAATATACGGTGATTGTACGCGGACCGTTGTATTCTTTAACATGGGAAGGATAGAAATACTTCATAACCATTCTGGACGATTTTACGGGATTCGTGGCGATTGTTCTGATAGCAAATCAAAGGAAAGTGCCTGAAGAAATTAAGAACTATGTCAATGCAGCTGAAACATACTAGAATAAGAAGGTGAAGAAACTACGCGTTGTTATGGAAAATAACATGCAAATAAGGTAATAATCGTGTGGTGCATATAGAACGGAATCGAATTATATTTTAGTACACCTTACACTCCTCAACTTAACGGAAATGCTCGTAGGACAAATCGAAGTCTCATGGAGATAACAAGAAATTTATGGTTAGGATCATGTACAGAGAAGACACTGTGGAGGGAATCACTCTACATGGCTGCTTTCTAATTCAACAGATCACCTACAAGTCTCACGCAGGAACTCACGAAGTGGAATTGTAGAGGTCAGAATACCAGTGGAAATGTACAGATCAGAAACCGGAAGTCAAGTGTCTCCATTTGGAAGTGCTATGAAAAACAATTGGAGGTACACATGTAAAAATACTTGGACCGTTAAGAAAATTGGATACAAGATGTGCAAAGTGCCTGCTGGGTATCGTTTTTGGGACTAGTCATGGAGGAATATTGTCATCTCAAGGGATGCGGTAATAGAAGAGAAGAACTCAAAAGAATAAAAACATGTAGACGAAGATGAAATTACGTACGAAACACAGGGAGAGGCAAAAAATAATGAAACAGATGCTGTAGAAGTAATAATTGGAAATGAGAAACAGGTACAACAAGAGGGAGAGAAGATGGAAGTAGTGGGATATAGACATTCAGAGACAGAAAATAAAACTTAACGATGAAAACCACAGCTCAGGGAATCGAACAGACAAGGTGGCCAACTGAAAGGTATAATACTGCTTCCTTAACCAGTTAGCTGTGGCTCCCCTTTTTACGAGCGCGCACCTATATGTGTCGCCGAAATCGAGCTATTTATACTCGTCAATCACAGAGTAAGTGTCGCTGTTAAGATATTGGCTCAAAAAGATGGGTTTATTTTATAAAATTGACGTCCCATTATTTTTTTTTTGTATAATATATATGAATTCGAACAAATAATATCTAATAGATGGAGAAATATTTTTTTCTAATACTTTTTAAGTCTTTTTCTTGCTGTGGAGTACGCTACGATAATGCCATCGCTCATGTCCACTCCACCCATTTTCTCATTATAGTCTATCACTGTCTCTGGTTTTTTTGTTATCATTTTTCTTTTCTAATAGGTATTTTTATCAAGTCTGAGGAAATGTCAGTCCTATTTTTTTCTAATAGTGCCAACCACGTCCGTCTTATGGCTGCATAGTTTTTCAATCAATGGAATGCTGGTGTACCAGTTGTTTACATATAATCTATATCCACGATCTAAAAGATCGCTACATAACTGTAACACAATACGTGCAGAAATATTGAACTCTAAATAACGCTGGTCATACTCTGTCACTTTTCCAGTATATACACAAAAATTCCAAATATATCCCGATTCACTTTCGCATAAAACAAAAAATTTGAAACTGAATCGACTTCTTTTTGACACTAACATCTAAAAAACGTCGTCATCGCACATAAATAAATTAGTTATGAGAACTAATTTATATGATAAGCTGTTATGATATTTATGTTTGACTATTTATGATAAGCTGTTTCAGCCGGTGCATACGGGGCGTATGAGTTTATCTCAAACTATATATATTTTTTATTAGTTTGTTTTATTCCGGCCTGGCCTCAAAATATTCCAAACATCTTGAAATTTGAGAATATGTTTTGTTTTTCTCAAAAATTACAATTTAAATAGCCAATGGTCACTACTTCATACGCATGACAAGTATACTCGTCAATACACAAAATCGTGCCACTTCTCCATGACGAGTATACTCGTCAATCACAGTTAACTGGTTAACCTTTGATCAAGCAAATTCAGGTGCCGACAGATGTCGCTGGATTGAGGCAGAGAGCGAAAAAAGTATCAATGAGAGAGAACAAAACATCTACAGACGGAAACAATTAAGTTCTCGGAAACATGACGGGATGATGTACCGAGCTCGTATATCCTACAGAAGTTGTGAGCAAATCAAGGGCTTGGACTACGAAGAAGTATACAGCCTCCTGAGCAGTAGCGTCTCATTAAGTACACTATTTGCAATTGCCGCTAGTAAAAACCTGTGCTGAATATCACTGGACTTAAAAACTGCGTTTCTACAGGGAGAGTTGGTATAATCGATATATTATATATATATATATATCCTCGGAACGATAAAGAGACATACGAATAATCTTGTAACTTGTCTACTTCCACAATTTGACAACTTCACCGATCCAAATAGAACGGTAACCGAAATAAGGTAACCATGTGAGAATTTTATATTTCGACAAATATGTTTTAGTCAGGAAATACAAAACTTGGTGGTGTCCCTTTACCTCACATTTCTTTGTCATTCCGCACAACAACGAGGGCAAGTGTATGAATGTGTAGACTAACTACTTCATCATCGATTTCGATGATTTCCGAAGTTTGGAAGTCGAATGTTAAAATATTATATAAAAATAATTAAAATATATTTACATGTGTAAATGATATTTAGATATTGCCGAAACATGTGAGGGAGTGATAATTACAATTTCATTGGCAATCAGCATTAGGTAATCAGAGGAAAATGTGAATAAGTAACATTTTGAACTCATAAAATTTTTATACTAACATACGTAATTCGTATTTGTTATTATTTTGAAGGAACTGTAAAGTATTTAAAGACCCTGAATGCAGTTGGGAAGGAAAGAGAGAGAGGAAAGGCGATTGCGTTTCGTCTCAGAGTCACTGCATAGACTCATCAATGGGGTTGATGTCAACGAATCCTTACCCCAGACGCTTGTTGTTATAACTATCCGCTAGGCTGACCCGATCACCCTCCTAGAGGGGTTCCGCACGCTGCTTGCTTAACGTCGAAGATCGGTAGGACCCCGACGCTAGGCGCGCAGCCACTTGAGCCTTGTGCTAGTCGAGTTTTCGAAACTCGTAGTTGAGGAATCATAAGGCCACTACAATTTTTATTAACTACAATTACCAATTTATGGTAATTAATTATTAAGGCCACTACAGTAATCAATTTATGGTAATTAATTATTTCAGTCATTATAAATACACTTCACTGCATTCATATTAATAGCAATTACCATGAAATAGAAAATATAATGGTTCTATTTAAGTAAATTAATTTGGTATTTCGGAACGGACCAAAAATTATTTCCAACACACAAAGTGTTCCTTCAGTCGAAACAACATTTGTAGGAACATTTTTTGATTTCTCAAACTCGATTTTGCAGGATGAAGAAAATTTATTCATTCCGTAACTTGAAATTTTCTCAAATAAAAAAAGGGGGATATATAATTACGCATAATTATATATGTTACTTAGTTGTTAATAGAAATATCATATAGGTCAATTTTTCTGAGACATTTAAATAGATGCAAATAGTCGAATATATAATAAATTCTCCATAATCAAACAAACCATAATCTCAGACTAAGCCAAAGCCAGGGAACTTGTAATTCCCATACTGCAATATAACAGGGAACGACTTGTAAGGTGGTGGAGCGGATAACGCATATTTGCCATGCAAGTGATTCATCACGCATTCAGTAAAGCAAACAACTTCCACAAACGAAAGTTCTACCGAGTTCAAAAAGAAACGCGCCAACTTCCGTCTTTAATTATCCTGGGATAAAAAATGAAATGAAAAACAATCATGGAGGAACTACATATCTTAGATAAATACAAACCCGGTGGTATGGCAAAGAACATAATGTATAAATAGATCCAAATCCTCTACAAATATTCAGTGGATAGAGAGGGTGGCAGAGCTTTTGCTCTAGTCCACGATTTTGATAACGTTCTAGCCATAAAATTCCAGGAAAAGGTCCAGCTAAAATATATTCACCATACCTGTTCGGTTTCACCGAACAGACGAGATTTCGCGCCGCACACACACACTCATTTTTCACGCAGTCGGTAACGCCGGGTACGATAGATGAAATTGTCGCGTCATCGCGAGGTCCTGCGATAGGCCAAGTGCCGATGGCATTATCCTTTTTTGCTTGTTTTCGCCAGTTCCGGTATTCTAGAGTATTCCGTAATGAGTTATTTGAACTATCCATTGTCTGTCATCACGCGATCGTTTAATTGATTATCGAACTATCGCGTGATCCTTTTTTTTGCTTGTTTGCCTCCGGTTTCGAACGTTCGAGAACTTTCGAAATTCGGAAAAGATAGACGAACCATGTTGAAACGGATTCTACCTAGCAACAGTTCATTGCAAACCTCCGGGCGATAAAGAGTTCATTCCAAACCTTCGAGAGAAAAGGAGTTCATTCCAAACCTTCTAGAGAAAAGGAGTTCATTCTAAATCTTCGAGAGAAAAGAAGTTCATTCTAAACCTTCGGGCAGTATGTAGCGGCCCTACGATTCCTCGACTACGAGTTTTGAACACTCGACTAGTACAAGCCGCAAGTGGCTGCGCGCCTAGCGTCGAGGTCCTACCGATCTCCGATGTTAAGCAAGCAGCATGCGGAACCCCGCTAGGAGGGTGGTCCGGGCCCAGCCTAGCGGGTAGTTATAACAACAAGCGTCTGGGGTAAGGAGTAGCTGCCATCAGCCCCACTGATGTGTCCGTCTAGGCAGTGACTTCGAGACGAAACGCATCGCCTTTCTTCTCACTTACTTTCACACACACCTTCTCTCCTTCCAGCAGCATCCTGGGTCTTTAAATTCTTTACAGTTCCCTAAACAGTATAGATCAGTTCTTTCTTAGAAATCTTACGGTGCGGATAGATTCATCCAAACTCATTTATCGCGCGAATCAATCTTTATCATCATCCTTCTATCATTCCAATCCTTCCATTTCAATCCTATCAATCACAATTCCCAGCTATTACAATCCTACACACTCAAATTCCATCAAATCTATAATTGAACCGGCTGATCTTCATTCGTGTTGGAGGTCAGCAAGCTACCGATCAAATTTGCGATTTCATTGCGTAAATTCGGCCGACACGTGACAATACCCTACAGCAATCAATAAATGTATACAGTATTATCAGATGTATAATGATTGCAGCTCATTTAAGGCTCATCTTTAGCAGTCAAGGAAATAAATTTTGTCCTTACATCATCAAAATACTCGAACCTGGAACAGATAACATCCTCTAGTCACTACTAGGAATGCTTCTAAATACTGGAATAAACTAGCAGTTAAATACATTCAACTGTATATGGATCCATATCTTTCTCAAAAAATTGACAGAAAGCAGTAGTAATTTCATTACCTATGCCCAACAGAAGCAAATAAAACCCTAACAGCTATGGCTCATTTGCATTAAGTAAGACCATGTGCAAATTATTAAAAAAATTGAAAAAAACTGAAAAATACCGCAGACTTCAATGGTATCGCGAATTAAAAAAAATTTGAACCCAAACCAAAACGGTTCCCTTCGCAATCGTACTACCATTGATGTCCTAATGAACTTGGAATATGTTGAAATATAAAACTGTAGCGTGATAGCTTTTGGTAGTAATTTATTCTTTACAAGTGGACACTCGCACGTGTACTGTCACAGAATAGATTCATACGATATATATATATATATATATATATGGAAAAATATATATAATTATATGTATGTATATATATATATATATTTACATGTATATATAAATGTATGTAATTGTGTGTATATATATATATATATATATATAAAAATATATACATTTACATACATTTATGTAAATATAGAAAATATGCAATTACCATTGCTGGTAAATTAGAGATCTATCTACAGTATCACTCCCACCTAATCGCTAAATAGTTCTAATTTGCAATCCTTATCGTTTCGTAAACATGCCGTGCTTTTCTGCAGTCAATGCTTTCGTTAGGAAATCCTCGAACATTTCATTTACGTTTACATACGGCAGCCTTAAAATTTCTAATTCCACCGCTTCTCGTACAAAATGGTTTTTAATGTCAATATGATTTTTTCAATTGTACTGCAGATCAATTGCCCTTGTAGGCTATCAAGTGCCATTACCATTGGTTTATGTTCCGGTTGTAAATCGTCCAGGAGAATAACAGCGAACAATTTTCGTTTTTGCAAACACGACTGCAAGTTTGCAAGTTTTTGAGATAAGTAAAGGGCATCAGATACACGCAGGTTCTCATTTTCGAGATTTATATATACTTGTATATATAAGCAGTGCACTCGTTAATTCTAAAATACGCGATATCCCCGTGTCTTCGTAGGCTTCGATTAGTTTATACTCCGCGATTGTGACAGTATTGGAATCCTTGATATGTACATAACAATGCAGATGTACGTTTAAGCAAATTGCTGTCAAGGCTCTTTATCCGTTTTTTCGAATCTATGCATCTTCTATGTGGTAATACAGTACAATCCCATGTCGGATCAGTGTTAATTTCATAACGAATATCCATGTGGAAAAATCCGTCTAACTTTGAGCTAATTGATGGTATGTTTCCCAATACATCGACGTGTATTATCTTTGAATTCGACCATGTGTTCGATTGCTTTGTTGCCTTTGCTTACGTAACAGAACATGTAATTTGAAGAGGACAAAGTGATATATCAAATAGTTCCGTTTCAATAAGTTTGGAAATAATAGCAACGAAAAAATGAAAAGTGAGGCAGTTTTACTGCACTTCATGATAAGAGATGGCGAATACACCGACTAATAATTTGTCGCGAAGTTCGAAAAAGAAAATTGCTTTTAAAAACTTGAGCAGTTGCGTTTCAATTATCGTGTCCATTATTTCAGGTATAGACCAAGCAAACAAACCAACTTTTAACTTATCCTGGACCCATAACCTGTTGGCTTATAAACCAGAAGCGGGCTGGCGTTTGGTAATAACATATTCTTTATAAGATCCGTTACGACTTGCACTCGTACTGACACAGAATAAACTCATAATTTATATATACGTTTACATAAATTTATATAAATGAAGAAAAGATGTCGCGGTTACCATTGTTGATAAATTCGAGACCTACAAACCCTAAGAGGATCTAACATTTGCAACGCCATCTTGAACGGTGAATATATAGCCGCCGTATGCATTGATGTCAAAAAAACCTTCAAGTTGATATTCCCGAGCCGATAGGAGTAGCCTTCCACATAGAGTTTGTAGGTAATTGCGTGTTGTTGGTAATTTATTTCAGACGATTACAATTACCTACAAATATTTCGCGTGTTCGATATACCCGATTACAACGGATTTCGTATACTGGTTTGCTATTCCGATCGGCCACGTGGCTAACGATCATGCGGATGAACGACTGTACTTGTACGACTCCCGATAATGACTGATAAGCTAATTGGTAATAAGCGAAAGGTAACAGGTGAATACTAAGTACGTAAAGTGGCTCTCGCATAGTCAGTGCTGTATATATAGACTTAGCCATCTATACTCTCTATGCTTTGCGGCCTAGCGAAAGCACACCTGCCGGCGCGGTGGCTGTACCAAAGCAGGTGGCGTTGTTTGCGCTGTGTTACCGGCGGTGGTCGCTACAAGTTGATAGTGAACGGCAATCCTAATATCCTTCATATCCAAATTTCTATTAAACAGATGTATTCAAGTCGAAGTAAATACAGCTCTGTCACTTCCAGCTTCAGTCAAAAAACGAAGTACTACAATGGTCAGTTATGAGCACCGCATTTCATTTAATGGGAACCAATGACATCACCATCAACCTCATGCCAACAATAGAAGTCCAGTTATTTGCAACTGATACTGCAATCACATGTAGCGGTATAAATTTACATTACATAAACGAACATTCACAAACAGATATAAATAATCTACAAAACTGGTTAAAACTGCTGGCATACAATTCCCCTCCAAAGCAAACCATGGATCCTATTCTCTAGAATAATCATGTTCAAACTCTCACCTTAACTATATCTCAGTGGATTTGATATAAAATTTACCGACACCATCAAAATATTAGACCTTATTTGCAATAAAAAGTAATCTCAGTCCAGATACATAAACTTCATAAACGATTCCCGTTTGAAAAGGTTTAATATTACAAAAGCTCCTACCAGTAACAGCTGGGAAGCCGATAAAGACATTTTGTTAAAAACATAAGAGCGTTAATTGGATCTAAAACATATTACGTCTGTACCGTCTATAAGACGAAAGCTTCACCAAAGAATAATAGATCCACCAATTTCCCACTCAGCTCTAATAATAGCCACAGATGCATCATGTACATTTCCCACAAACAGCGTACTATTCGAAGCCGAAGAAAAGGCCCTTAAAACGAAAAGAATGTACCTAACATTTAAATACGCAATTAAGCCTCATTCACAATTAACCGATCCTACAACAATAACATCATTAATAAATAATAACCTCCATAGAATGATAAACACAAAAGTCCCTTCCATGTCCGTATCACACTTACGAAAATGCTCCAATCCGCTATTTTCTGAATCCAGCACGCCATCAATAGTAAACACACACAAACACAAATCCCTCCATGTGTAATAGAAGCATTCCCCACAAAAACAAGTCCAGACGTATTCCCTCCAAAAATCCTCAATTCAACTGACCACAGAACCCGTTTCGTAGAATTAAACGACAGCTACGCTAACCGCAGCAAGATTTACCTGTTAGGTCAGAAACGACACTGGAGCTGGTACGCCATGATTACCGAAGAAGGCAAAGAAGCACAAAATCCCCATCTACATCTTCCATCATCACAGCCATTCTTGAAACCATACAATATGCAGACTCAAAAATCGAAACCCAGGTCGTAATATATACCGATTCCACTAGTGTTACAACATGCTTAACGAAGTCATATAAATAAGATAACCATCATCAATAATTATCATGCAAGTACTAAATCACATACAACCTAACTCAAAAGCTACAGTAATTTAGCTTACAGCTCATCGAGGAGATGAAAAAGCCGACGCAGCAGGGAAAGAAGACAAAGATTCCACACTTACCAAAAATCGCATCCACTTACCAACGGTTCCTGTGAAGATAAAACAATCCACAGCAAAAAAGTAACAAGAAAATCAATGGAACATTACATAACAAGTAAAAGCACTCAGCTACACATGTGTATCCGAGACTTTCACCAACGAACCACATATATTATCACCAGGGAAAGAGAAATAGGTATCACAGGCCTAAGAATTTGTCACACAAGCTGGCACTCCAACACATAATTAAAAGAACTACAACATCTACCTGCTGCCGTGCAATAACCACCCTTTATCAGTCACTCACATCATGCACGAGTGCCACATTAAAGAAGTCCATGGGCAGGGACACGGAATTAATACAAAAATAAGACTGACTTCTCGAAATGTCGTTCAAAGAGGTTTAATATTTCTCATATTAGGTTGTACCATAAGTTTCTTCCCTTTTTTTCATGCGAAATGAATACACGATATTTTTTGTTTAAGATGGATTTATTATGTTATATATGAACCGTTTTGTTCTATAACCTTCTTCCATCTCTCAAGAAGCCTCATTATGCCCTCTTTCCAAAATTGTTTAAGTTTACTTGTAAAATATTCATCCAGGTGCGTTTTTATTTCGCTTATAGATTTGAAAGATTTACCACGGAGAGAATTTTTTAAGGAGAGGAACAAGTAGTAATCGGATGGAGCAAGGTCTGGGGAGTATGGAGGATGAGGTAGAACGTCCCAATCAAACTGTAATAATTTTTGTCTTACGGCTAACGCAACATGCGGTCTTGCATTGTCGTGATGGAAAACGACGCCTCGTCGGTTCGCCAATTCTGGCCGTTTTTCTGCTATGGCTGCTTTCAATTGATCCAGTTGATTGCAATATTTGTCAGCATTGATCGTATCATCTTGAGGAAGGAGCTCGTAGTACACTATACCTTTCCAGTCCCACCAAATGCACAGAAGAATCCTTCTTCGGATGAAGTCCAGGCTTCGCAACAGTTGAAGGTCTATTTTCCTTGGATCAAGTGCATTTTCGATGCACATTTTGGTATAAAATCCAAGTCTCGTCTCCAGTGGCAAGCCTCTTTAAGAAAGGATCCCTTTCATGTCGCTGGAGAAGCAAATCGCACGTAGAGACGCGGTTCATAAGGCCGGTCTCTGTCAATAGGTGTGGAACCCAAACTTCATATCGATTCGCATATCCTATCTTGATTAAATGCTTATGTACCGTTGTCTTGGGAATATTAGTGGCATCCACTATCTCACGCACACTATATCGTGGAATTTCAGTGAGCACAGTCTTGATAATGTATCAGTCCGTATCAGTCGTTGCTGGGCGGCCGCTGCGGTCTTCATCTTTCAACTCGAAATTGCCAGCTCTAAATTTCTCAAACCAATTGCGGAGGGTTGTAATAGTGGTAGTACCACTCCCGTAAACGGTGAAAATCTCGTCTGCAGTGTCCTTTGCACTATTGCCTTTTTTTAAAGCAATGAAGCGTAACATGCCGCAAATGCATCTTTTGGCTCTCCATATTGAACGGTGCAGAAAAAATTTTGAAAGAGACTTTGTCACCAACGAAACGTGCTTTGAAAGAGATCTGGGACGACTGAAACCGATGCCATAAACGGCTAAGAAATAAGCCTGCATGTTTAATTAACACAGCCACTTAGAGTCACTCATAGCGTGGCGCGGAAGAAACTTATGGTACAACCTAATAGATACAAACTATACACATATCTAATACCAACGTTGTTGCTGATAAGCTCGCTGTCGCTGCGACGAGAAAATGAAGAATAAGAGATGAAGATGAAGATGCTTCTCTAAATTTAGGTAAAGTAAGGATCGTAACAGTAGCAAAATTAAATGCTATCACTGGAATGTATGCACAGCTAGCATACGAGTTAAGAAACCTGATATATTCTTATTTATGGAACATAAAATGGGTATTAAACATTTTCCCAACATTACGAGTAGAAATAATTTCGGTGATATATTTAGAGGTTGTGAATATATATAACAGTAACTTCTGACGACGGCAGGTAAATCGCCGATTTCCTACCATAATCTTAACATTCATGGAAACTGAAAATTACATGCGACACACCAAGGTTATAGTTGAAACTTATAGTGCCCCGCAAACTTGGATGGAAATTTTAGACACTTCTATTAGTTTTTGCAATTTCGGAGGTATATTTCGAGTTTGTGTATATTTGTGTATATTGTGTATAATTATTACTCCTGCCGATAACAGCTAATTCGCCAATTTTGAACCATAATCGCAACAATCATTGAACATAAGAATTACATGCGATGTAATGAAGTTACAGTTAAAACTTGCTTTTCGCAACCTTAGATCGACAATTATCGACTTTTCTAATAGATATATCAATTTCGGAGAAATGTGTCTAGTTTGTGAATGTACATAACAATTACTTCTGCCGAAGTTTATTCAATCGCCTATTTCCAATTGTAATCGCAACATTCGCTGAAACTAATAGTTACATGCGAAAAATGAAGTAATAGTTGAAATTTGCGTTTCGCAACCGCAGGTCAATTACTTTCGAAATTTCAGATTGATCCTGCAATTTCGGTGAAATATAACGAGTTTGTGAATATGTTTCACAATAACTTCTGCGACGTCAGTTAAATCGCCTATTTCCAATCATGCCGCAACAATCGTCTAAGCTAAAAATTACATGCGATATATTGAATAACTCTGGAAAACTTCCTTTTCGCAACCTCAGATCGACAATTTTCAAATTTCTAATAGTTATTCCAATTTCGGTGAAATGTTTCATGTTTGTGAATGTAGTTGCCCGTTACTCCTGCCGACGTCAGTTAAATCGCCGATCTCTCATCATAATCGCAACAATCATCGAAACAGACATTTTATGCGATATAATGAAGTAATAATAAAAGCTTGCGTTTCGCAAATTTATACACACAATTTTCGACTTTTCTATTGGATATTCCAATTTCGGTGATATATTTCGAGTTTGTAAATATATATAGCAATCACTTCTGCCGACGTCAGCTTAATTGCCGATTTCATGTTTTTCATGTATTTCGTGTTTTTCATGTATTTTTTCAATTAGACTTGACGACGTCAATTAAATCGCCGAATACCAATCATAATCGTATCATCCATGGAAACATACAATTACATGCGACAGACTGAAGTAACAGTTAACGTTTGCGTTTAGCAGCCTAACAACGACAATATTCAAATTTTCGTATATATCTTGCAGTTTCGGTGCAATATTTCGTAATTGTGAATGTAATTGACAATCACACCTGTCGAAGAAGGTTAAATCGCTGATTTCGTAATATAATCGCAATTTTTATCGAATTTAACAATTGCAAGCGTTATACTGATGTGATAGTTAGATCTTGCGTCTGGCCAACTTCGATCAACAATTTTCAACTTTTCTATTCGATCTTGGAATTTCGGTGAAATATTTCGTATTTGTGAATATTTATAACATTTACTTCTTGCATTGACAGGAAATCGCCGTGTTCCAGTCATAATCGCAACATTTATCGAAACTTAGTATCATATACGATATACTGAATTAATTGTTATAACTCTCAACCTTACTTCGCCAATTTTCGAGTTTCCTTACATATCTTGCAATGTATGAGAAATACTACTAGTTTGCCATTTTATGGCAACTTCTTCTGCCTGCGACATATAAAACGCCGGTTTCCCATCATATTTGCAAATTCCAAGCAACTCTCCGCTACATGCGGTATCTGAGGTAATATTGAAGCCTTGTTGTACCCATCAGGCTATCTAATGTCACAGATATCATTCAGAAGCACCTCAACTATCGTAACCTTCAGGCTGTGTGACTTACATTCCATCATTTCCATCATCTAGAAACGCAGCACAACCTTTGTTGCCATATGGCAGAGGAGAGTCGCTACCATCATACCCAACAGGTGGTGAAATGATATTACGGTTATAGCATTCAAGCAGAGTAGCTTACATTTCAACTTCGACATCAGGCTGAAAAGCAGCAGCACCATCGGCTCCATAAGGTTGAGAAGCATCGAAAACGTCGTACCCGGCAGGTAGAAGATTGTCAGAGCCCTCATAACCTTTTGTTGTGTAGCGTACATCATTGCCCCAGGCTTAGAAGCAACAAAATCCATGTAGCCATATGGCTGTAAAATTTTCGCGACCACAGTTTACCAAGTTCTGAGAAATATCACTGCGATTGTAGCATTCAGGCTGAATAGCGAACATTGCATCGTCGTCATAAGCCTTAGTTGCAAAAGCCTCTTCTTCGCCATACTGCTGAGTATCACCTCAACTATCTTACCCGTCAGGCTCGTAAGTGACAGTATCACCATAGGCTCATGCTGCGTGGCGTTCATTCCATCACAGCCATCAGGATGAGAAGCACCGCGACCGTGGTACCAGTCGGACGGAGAAGCGACAATACCATCATAGATTTCATGCAGTGATACGCACATTTCATCATTTCCATCAGTGTGAGAAACAACACCTGCTTTGTTGCCATATTGCTGGGATTCGACCCTACCATCGTACGTCAGGCAGATATATGTCATTGCCATCATAGACTTAAGCTGCGTAGCGTACATTCCATCATTGCCATCATGCTGTGTAGCAGCACACTCTTGGTTGCCATAAGGCTGAGAATCGTTGTGACCGTCGTTTTAGACAGGCTAAGAAATGTCAGTGCCATTATAGATTTCAGGCTTTGTAACGTATATATAATATACATAAGGACGAGAAGCGTAGCTATCACCTTTCCCGACATTCGGTTAAATGTCTTTGCGGTTATAGTATACACTCTGAGAAGCGTAGATTTCATCTTCTCCTTGAGATGGAGAAGCAACAGCTCAAACGTCGCCTTCTGGTTGAGTGACACTGCAAGTACCCGTCGAATTGTATGCCGATAGCCTTCAGGCTGTGTAACGTGCACTACATGACTGCCATCAGATGAAGAGACCCAACCTTGATTGCAATATGGCTGAAAAGCGTCGCTACCATCATACGTGAGAGGCTGAGAAATAATGAAATCAGTGCCATCATAGCCTTCAGGCTCTCTCGCATACATAACATCATTTCCATCAGCAACAGAGGGAACACAACCTTGGTTACAATATGGTTAGGAAGTGTCGTTACGCTTATACCCGACAGGCTGAGCAATGACATTGACAACATAGCCATAGGATCTGTAGCGTACATTCTATAATTATCTTCAGGCAGAGAAGCAGCCTAGGCTTCGTTGTCATACGACTGAGGAATGTAGCTGCTATCGTTCCTGACAGGCTGTGAAATGTCTTTGCGACCATAGCCTTCCGGATTTGTAACCTATTTTCCGTCATTTACATCAGTCTGAGATGCAACATAACATTTGTTGCCATATTGTTGATAATCGTCACTCCCGCCGTACAAGCCAGGCTCAGAAGTGTCAATACCGTTGTAGCCTTCAGGCTGAGTAGCATATTTTCCTGCTTCACCATAATGCTGAGAAGAAACAGCCACATCGTCGCCAACACAAGCTACACAACAATCGTAACCTTCAGGCTGAGAAATGACAATGCTATCATTGCTTTAGACTGTGTATCGTAAATTCTATCGTTGCCACAAGCAGAGATACAGCACACACTTGGTAGCCAAACGGCTGAAAAGCGTCATACGGTCACTCATACATCAAAACCACTCATACGGTCCACTTCGCAAAGTCACTTTCGTTTTCTGCCCAGCTAACGTGCTCACAGACCCATCGCTTCCGCACGCTCAGCTCTCGCGTCTCATTCTCTCCATTGTACATCATTTTTATAAGGATCGCGTTATGATCATTTATACATCAATCACTCTTCTCCTCCGATTGAAAAGGGCACCCCGCCCAGTTTCGGTCCATCAGCATCACATCCACATCACTCTCTCCTCTCACTCCCGAGAAAGCATGAAACTCGGCTCATTCAAAACAACCATCCCATTTGCAACAACCCTTTAATCCAAAATCATTCCGCGCATCTCATTTCCTCTGCTGCGGTTCCCATCTTTGCTAAAACAAAGATTTTATAAACTTTGCCGTTTCCGGGGAGGAGGATTCTAACTTAGGAGGTTGCCAGGTGCCCTGAGGTGAACGCTAAGGTGCGATGCACCCGCGAGCCCACCCCTCAGTGCCCTCGAATGGGAGATGCTTATTAGCCGATGTACTCATGCGTTCGGTTGTTGACTTTTTATAGAGGTAATCAGCCTCGCGGAATCAGCCGATTAAGGCAAGTCCCCCGTCCTGTGGGACATTAACACATAATTACGGTATGTAAGGAGCTCGGGTACCCCGGGATCTCTAATCCCGTACTGAAGCCGACAGTATTCTTGCACAGACTGCCGCAGCCAATGGGGATACGGCATTTCAACAGTCGTTTCAAGCGTTCAAGTGACGCCCATTCATGTATCTTCGGATGGATTCGTATCGCTCCGTTAACATTCAGCGAGACGCGTCGTTTTCTCGACGTGCTGCAGGATGTGTTACTCCTACAGCGAGAGATTGCCTGTCATGTCACACATTCTGGAGTCTGCCAGTAAGGTTATACATTCAAGAAACGGCGAGGAGTGTAGGTACTACGGCATTTGGACAGTCGTTTCAACCGTTCATGTGACGCCCAGTGGTGTAACTCTGGGTCGAGTATTGTCACTCGAAAAACATTCAGACGCTTCTGTTGATCCTATATATTTCAGCCACTCGAGTATATCTCTCGCCGAACAGCCAGAAGTGTCACTCTTACAGCGAGAGTTGGGCTGTCGCTTTACTCTCCCGAGCAAGATTTCTAGCACCTACAGCATTTGGGCACACGGGTCACCCATTCAAAATACGCCAAGACGTGTAATACCGGGCGAGTCGTGTCACTCCGAAAACATTTAGTGAGAAGCGTCACCGTCTTGAAGGAGGCCAGACGTATTGTACCTACAGCGAAAGATGGCCAGTCGTGTAGCACATTCCATATTCAGACAGTCATGTTACTCGTTCGAGAAACGGCCACGCGTGTAGCTCCCTCGGTATCTGGCCAGTCGCGGTAAACGTTCAAGTGTCCCAGTCGTGTAAAGTCGTTCGAGTCGTTACCCTCATACAATACACAGACTGTCGCGTGCCTCCTGGTAGAGTGTCACTCCTACAAATTTGAGCAATTCCTGTAGCTCCCTCGATATACAGCGAGACGAATCACTCCTACAGCCGGAGTTGGCCAAACGTGTTACTCCCTCGAGAAACGGCAAGATTTGTATCTCCTTCGGAAATTGGCCAGAAGGGGTCACTGTTTCAAGTGACGCCCAGTCGGTTAAATTCGGGACAAGACGTGTCGCTACGATACCACTCAGCGAGACGAGTCGCCTCCTCGACGGGCGGCCAGACTTGTCACTCATACAGCAATAGTTGGCCAGACATGCCACAACCTCGAGAAACGGCCAGTCATGTTGCTAGTACGAGAAACTGCCAGTCGTGTAGCCCCTTCGCTATTTGGCCACTCGTGGCAAACGTCCAAGTGATGTCCAGACGTGTAAAACCAGTAGAGTCGTGTCACAATATTCAGCCGGTCGTGTGGCTCCTTTTCAAGTAGTGTCATTCCTACAATTTCAGCCACTCTTGTCTCTCTCTCTATCTCTCTCTCCCTCTCTCTCGAGAAAAGGCCGGACGAATTACCCCTTCTCCCACAGTCTGTCTGACGTGTTACTCCCTCGAGAAACGGACAGATCCTTCGGCATTTGGCTAGTCGTATAACCCGTTCAAGCGAAGCCCTGACGTATAACTCCTTGTTGAGTAGCGTCGTTCCGATAGCACTCAGCGAAATGAGTCGCTGTTTCGGCTATTCGAGTCACTACTACAACGATAATTTGCCAGACGTGTCACACTTTCGAGCATCGGCCAGTCGTGTTGCTCGTTCGAGAAACGGCCAGGCGTGTAGCTCGGCATTTGACTAGTCGGGTCACACGTTCAAGTGACGCACAGCCGTGTATCACCGGGTCAAGTCGTGTCTTTCCGATAACGTTCAGCGAGACAAGTCTCCGTTTCGACGGTCGGACAGACTTGTCACTCCTACAGCGAGAGTTGGCCAGTCGTCTTGCACCGTTTAGAGTCGGTCAATCGTGTTACACGTACGAGAGACGAAAAGCCGTGTAGCTCCTTCTGCATTTGGCCAGCCGTGTTACACGTTCAACTGACGCCTAGTCATGTAACACAGGTCGAATCGTGACGCACTTACTACATCAAGCCTGTCGTTTGTCTTCCTGTATTGTATTAACTCTCCTATACGATTCAGCCAGTCATGCCGCTCCTGTCATTCCTATTGCGGATGCTGGCAGTAGTGATACTTAATCGTGAAACCGCCAGACATGTAGCTACTTCGGCATTTAGAAGATCGTGTCAGCCGTTCAATTGACTCCCAAAGTGTAACTCAGGGTCCAGTAGTGTCTCTCGGATAACATTCAGCAAGACGCGTAGGCGTATCTTCGGGCGGCAGGACGTTCCACTACTGCAACGAGAGCTGGCCAGTCGTACCTTACATACGAGTGACGGCCAGTCGTTCGGGAAACGGCAATGCGTATAATTCCTTCTGCACTCGGCCAGTCGTGAACCCGTTAAAGTGACGCCCAGTAGTATAACTCCGGTTTGAGTCGTGACATTCTCGCGACATTCAGCCGATCGTATGGCTCCTGCTCGAGTAGTGTCTCTCCAATAAACTTCAAGCAGTCTGATCGCTCTTTCGATCTTTCTTTGTCGAAGTCGTCTTTCTACCACCAAACTGATGTATTTCGCGATTTTCTCTGATTTTTCTTCCGCTTATTCGGTCGGTACGATATAACGTCTACGGTTTCTCGACTCCTGCTTCCACTATCTACACTTGGTAACTGTTTTCCGCACCCGTCTACGGTATTTCGGGACCCACTGAATATTGGCACAGGAATCGGTTTTAATCCTAATCGGTTAGGATAAGGGTTTCACGCTCACGTAACTTCGTCTTACACCGCTGAAATACGTTCCCTCGCCGCCTTTCTCGGTTTTAAGCCGACATCATTGGTATTTCCTTCCGTGCATTGTTCTTTCGCCACACAGAACGTTTCTTCAGGTCGGATTCGGTACTCATTCGTCGTCGACCTCGGGTTTTTCGCTGTTGGCTTCAGATCTTCCGTGCGGGAATTGTGTTTCCCGCTATCCGTACCGCTTTGCCCGCCACCGACTCTGGTAAAACCGTGTCGGCACTAGATTTTTACAGTCGGCAACCAATGTTTCGCTGTCGGCAACGGGCTTCTGGCCGTCGGGAGAGATTTTCCCTACGCCGGTATTGGCATTAGCTGTCGGATCGTGGTTTCTCGCAGTGCAGGAATTGGTGTATTCAGGCTTCGGCATCGTTTCTTCTCCGTCTGATCGGGTTTTCTGCCTGATTTGATTTTTCGCAATCGGAGTTGGATTTTCTCCGTCAGATCGTGTATTTTTGCGAACGGCTTCGGTATTTCGCTATCGGAACGACTTGTTCGTCGTCGGCACCTGTTTCTCGCTGTCGGAACGGATCATTCGCCTTCGGCAGTTCGTTTTCTCAGGCGGATCGATTTCTTCCGCCGTCGTCTTCGGTTTCTCGTGTAGGAATCTGGATTTCTCGCCGTCGACATCGGTTTTCCGACTCAGCATTGGTATTTCGCCGTCGTATCGTGTTTTTCGACGCCCGCTTCGGTTTTTTTCCCTCTTTACAACAGTTAGAGCAACCATTAATTAATTTTCATGATAGCACCCTCCAAGTTTAATATTTCGAAGGTAAACTGGTCCGCCATTCGGATTTCCGGGGGGGGGGGTTCACGCTTGGGGGATGTCTTCGTGGCAGTGAGAGTAAGTACCACATCTCTGCCGTTCATGGGAGACCGATGTGAAGGAACGTCCCCTCCAGTCGTCGATAAGTCGTGCAGGCGTACCACGCGCTGCATGTCTTCCAGGCTTCTGCTTTTCCTGCAGCGTCAAGGAATATGCGGTCCAACGGTTTTCGAAGCCTTCGCGACATCGTTGCCTTGGAGGATATTGGGAAGCTTGTTAAGCAACCTACAATCCTCAGATCGAAGACAATTTCCGCGAACAGATGGGCGAATAGTACCGCGAATAGTGACGCGATTAAAACCGCTATTAGAACCAGGACACAAATAAGAAATATCTTCGAGTTAAACACCGGTTGTAACACCGAGTATGAATCACCTTATCAGGTCGCGCCGTCCACGATTCCGAAATCTATTCCAGCCGTGCCGATCTACAGGAACGCAAAAGCCACGCGGATTAGAATTAGAATTATGCATCTGAATATGCAACGTTTGGCTGTAGTTACCGAGGAAATGCGAGACCTCATTGCCGAGAAGCGTGTCAATATTCTGCTAATGCAGAAGCAGTACGCTGGAAAGCTTCGTGCGAGCGGCACTCTTCGAGGCCTAGGGAACGGAGTTGGCGTGGTTGCCGTTCGGCCGCAATATCCGTTGGCGGCAATGGCCGTTTCCAATTCCAATACGTATCCTTTGTTTCTCAACTCAGCAAACCCCTCTCCTCGTATGCGGATATGTTGAATACCGGCTTACTATTTTACGTCGCGTATTGCTATCTTCAGTACAGCGACGATACTGAGGTGCACATTAGTTACTTGGAAAAGATCCTGCATTCTCTGAAGTGGAGGAGTCTCCTAATTTGAATAGACGCCAATGCGAGTTTAACGTGAGAGTTGTCCAGGTCGAGGTGCTTATGCAAGCATTTGGCTTTCTCGTTGGGAGTGACGCTGCGCAGTCGCCCTACTGGACGCCCAAAGGATCGTCATACATAGACGTCACCCTTGCCTTACACGAAATGATCAGTTCCTTTGGGAGTTGAAATGTCAGGACTAACTGTACGAGCAGCGATCATAACGCCGTGGATATATGTATGAGGCCGCCGAAGGTTGCAGCGGCCGAACGGGCTTTCGATAGCAGGAGGTTCGACACTAGCCGTGCCGACTGGGACCGATAGCTAGAAAGCCTGCCCGATTATTCTCGATTGAGTTTGGAGGCTCTCGGACTCGACTCTGCAGTCGAAATCCGCAATCACATCTGTCGTTGCCGATGACTGTAATGCGTCTATGCCTCGCAAAAGACTCTTTAAGCGGTCCAACGCGTGGTTTAGAAGAGAACATTCCAAGATGAAGAACACCGTATACCGGCACAGGCGTGAACGGCCTATTGTTTTTTATATGAGATCGTTGGACCGTAAGCAAACCTGCTCCTGCTGTGCCGTGCTCAGGCGTTTGCCTATACCTGGCGGTGTTGGGGTGCGTTCCCCACCAAGAAGGGTCACGTCCGTATATGTTGTGGACGGCGGACTTGGAAAAACCCCTTCCTCGCCGCTTAAGGATCATCGGAAGAGTAGACCGTCCCTTTCGGGAGGAGACCCACTTGGCCGTTTGGCCCAGCGATTGTGAAAATTACGGACGAAACGTTGCCCAACGGGGGCCACGGGAAACGGTGGCCAGCTTGCACTCGGTCTCATGCAGGCACAGTTTTGCCGAGAGTTCAACAGCGCTTGTGTTGTTTCCTGTTTACCGCGCATACTCACGGCTGTTCGGCCGTGCCTGTGCAATTTCCACGGTATATTTTCTCTTCTGCTCGGTTTGTCATTCCTGCTTTTGCCGTCTCCCTCATTACATTGTTCGCGAATTGTGACAAGTGAGTCAGAGTTTTTCGCTGCAACAGGTCGGAAAGCGTGCAGGGCCAGTTGACTCCTTTTTGCCGATAGCTTCTATGAGCTTCGCTCTCTCATCCTTTTTCTTTTCGCAGTGGAATGTTGTGTGCTCTACCGTGTCGGTTTGGCCGCAACGGCAGAGGTCCGTTTCTGTTACATTGTGCCTGTACAGTCTGCTCTTTATGTTACCACGGTCTGTAAGTAACTGTGCTGTGTGGTGATTTATTCTCGCGTAGTTGAGTTCCACTCTCGACATCCGTGAAGAATTCCAAAGTAATCTTACCGTGGTCAGACCTCCATTTGACCTGCCACAAGCTAAACATTTCCTCGTGTATTCTTCCACTTAGTTCTTTTGCACAGTCTTCGCTGATGGTCTCAGTTGATTCTCTATGGTGTATATGTCCTATTTTGATATCCAGATTCTTGCGTAAGTGGTAGAGTGCTTTCCTTTTCTTTAAAACTATGTTTATTGGTGTTAGAGCTGCCAGAACTGCGAGGGCGTCGTTGGAGGATGTACTGCACGCTCTAGTTATGATTAGTAGAGCTTGTCTCTGGGCGCTTCTAAGTTTCCTTACGTGGTGCACGGTTAATTTGTTCGCCAAACCCGCGGCTGCGAAGCAGAGAATTGGGAGGACAAGTCCCTTGTATATCGTTCTTATGATATTTGGGTCAAGTCCCCGGAATGCTAAAGCTAGGTTCACGAGTCATCCGAACATATTTCTTGTCTTGGACGTGATGTAGTTTACGTGCCCAGTGACGTTATGCAGTGTGCCGAAGTGAACGTCGAGGTTGCGTACTGTGGGTTGCATTTTTAAATTCGTTTTTCTTAATTTTACTGTTGGTGTTCGCGCACGTAATTAGCGATACGAGGTTTTGTTTTGTTAGGGTTAGTGGATTGTATGTATTTCGTACGCTGTATATTAGGGGCTTGTCCCCTCGTGATAAGATTGTGTCGCAGGGAGTGTACTTGGTCTGTCGAAAGTCCGAAGGATTCTGAAATGGAAGCTGAAGGAAGGACCCGAAGGCACTCTCGGCTCCCCCTCCTTCAGCTGCGGAAGATTGGAGGTCCAAGGTGAGGCGCGAAGAGCCAGGTATCTGTCGCAGACCTAATTGTGACCTTGCTGGCACATGTTCTCCATGTGTTCGGGAAAGTGAATGACGTGCTTCAATCCACGGTCGAGGGCCTTGTCCACTTGGAGTAAAAAACGACCATATCGGCATAGAGTTATGGCGAGACAGGCTTGTAAAAATCCAATAAATTTCCCGGACTACCTGCAACTAGACCGTAGGCATTGCAGCATGGATTCTCTCCCGAACAGTTGGCTATCGTTTGATATTTAGGAGAACCTTCAGGAGGATCATCTCCGATGTCTGATGTTCAAGTTTTTGTCACTCCCACCAATCAGAGAGTTTTCTGGTCTCATCGTTGCCCTTTTTCTCCATTTCCAGCCTTGTCTCGGTGCTTATCACAACGATGAGGTCATCGGCGAATGCGATTTGCTCGTTACCGTCGCTCCATGCGGTCTGAATTGCCTCGTCGAAGATAAAGTTCCAGAAGAGAGGCCCCAGGACTGAGCTATGTGGCCACCCATTCGTAACAACCTTCTCGACGGTTTCCGTTGTTCCTGTTATTGTTGTTCTTCGCTGAGATAGCTCTTTATTAGGCTTTATAGATTTCTCGGGCAGTTCCTTGCCTTGAGGGTCCCGAGTATACTTGGCCACCAGACGTTGTCGAACGCCCCGGATATGTCGAAGAGCAGTCCGACAGCGTATTCGCCTTGCGCCCAACGTACAACTCGTTGGAACTCTACGATAGCGTCCTGTGTGGCTTTGCCAGGGCGGAATCCGTATTGGCGCGTTGAAGATTTTTCCTTGCTGTCGGCTATGTTTTTCAGGCGTCTCGCTATCCATTTCTCCAGGATTTTCTTTGTTACATGTCGTAGCAGGATTGGCCTGTATGATTTAGAGTCCGTGGAATCTTTGTTGTCCCCTTTGAGGAGGACGCTTATCTGTGCTATTTTATATTGCTTCGGGAGCGTACCATGTGAGAGCGAGCAGTTAAATTGCTTGACGAACGCCAGTCGTCTTTCAACATTTTTGCTTTCATCAGGTCGTGTCCCGGTGATTTGTTCGTAATTACATTTTTTACTATTGTCTCTATTTCACCTCCCAGGGGCAGCGGTCGCCTGTGCAAGAACACAGCCGGCTGCAGTACGGGATTAGCTGTCCCGGGGGTACCCGAGCTGCTTGTATACCGTAATCCTGTGGTCATGTCTCACAGAAACAGGGACTTGCCTTAATCGGTTGGTTCCTTGAGGGTGAGAGAACCACTATAAAAATCCCTAAGCGAACGCTGAGGTACCGCGGCTCCCCAGTCGAGGGCACTGGGGGGTGGGCTGGTGGGTGCATCAGCCCTTAGCGTCCGCCTCAGGACACCTGGCGACCTCCTGAGTCTAGAAGCCTTCCCCCCGGAATGGGCGTCACCCGGGAGGCGACGAGTTTCGTCCCTATTCGTGGGAACATTATGGATTGTACTAATAAAAACATAAAACTTGGAGATGTACTTGGGGGGATAAAGACGGTGATGATTCCATTTTAACGAAGGAGGTTGACATGCGTGAGGACCCAAAGGGGCGTAGTGTTGCTGGTGTGTCGAGCAGTGTATGCCCCTTAAAAAGGGCTAAAAGAAGTGCGTGTGAAATGACGGATGCCAGTGTGTGTATGGATGATTTGAATGCAATGAGAGCGGTTGGAAATAAGGTGCGGAAATTTATATTTTCGGATAAAGTGACGAAGTCTGCGAGTGAGTTCTTTTTGCATTGTATTAGTGAGTATGAGGAGAGTATGATGAGAATGATTGCGAAGAATGAAAGGTTGACTGGAAGGATTGAAGCGTGTGAGAAGTTGTTGGCCCAGAGAGAGGCTACGAGAACGGCTGGATCATATGCGACAGTGTGACAGGAAAGAGTGTTGTGAGTGAAGTGACCGGATCGAGGCAGGCTGTGACTGAGAGTGTGAATGTGCGTGCGAGAGAAAAGGGATATGCAGTAGTAGTAAAAGCGAAAGATGAGAGTGTGAAAATGACGAGCGATGAGGTGAAAGATAAAGTGATGAAGAATGTGAGCAGCGAGTTGGATTTCCGTGTGAAAGCAGTGAGAAAGACTAGGAGTGGTAGTCTTACCATCGAGGCTGCGAGTGAGAAAGATGTGTGGATGTTGCATGAATGCAATAAGTTTGGAGTCCTGGTCCTCAAAGTTGAGATCCCTAAAGAAGTTGGTCCCAAAGTAGTGATTTTCGATGTTAAGAATGAGATGACGAATGAGGATTTTGTGAATGAAGTATATGTGAAAAACTTGAAGAATGCTGGAGTGACTGAGAGCGAGTTTAAAGAGAGAGTGAGAATAGTTAGTCGAACTAGCAGAAAGGGTATGAACGTGGGTAATGGAAGTTTCTAAATGAATGCGTGATGTGTTAGTGAGTGAGGGTAGAGTGTATGTGAGATGGCGTGCTTGTAAAGTGAAAGATTTTGTAAATGTGTTGCGCTGTCATAAGTTTCTTACTTTCGGACACATGATGAAGGAGTGTACTATGGATGGAAGATTGTGTGAAAGATGTGGTGAGAGTGGACATTTGAGGGATAAATGTAAGAGTGCGTGCGTGTGTAGAAATTGTAAACTTAAGGGGAAAAAGTGCGACCACTCGGTTCTGTCCACCGAATGCCCAGAGTACGTGAGAATGTTGGAGCGAGAGAGAGCGAAAGTGTCTGACGACTAAGATGGCTCTAAGGATCGTTCAGTTGAACTGTCAACGGTCGTATGCGGTTCTGAGCGATCTGGGCGATGCTTGGTGAATGAATGTGCGAATGTGTGTTTATTGCAAGAGTTGTATGTATCGAATGAACGTGTGTGTGGACTACCCAGTTCTTGTCGGATATACGTCTGTGGACGTATACCGGGCAAGGCTGCGGTGGTCGTGTGTGATGAGAGTATGGAAGCGTTGTGCGTGAATGAGTGTACGGATGAGTATGGTGTGTATGTGTAGTTGAAGGGGCATTTCGGTGAGCTATTTGTAGTGTCCATGTATTGTCGGTATGGCTACGACATCGAGCCATACCTCGCATACATGGACAAAGTGCGGATATGCGTGAATGGTAAAAGAGTAATTTTTGGTATGGATGCAAATGCGGCCTTCCCCTTGTGGTTTAGCAAAGGATGGGGGCCACAGTAGAGAGAATGAGATGCGAGGACAGATTTTGAAAGAATGGGTGTTATCAAAAGGAATGGTTGTGTTGAATGAGCCGAGTGAATATTATACTTCCTCGAGAGTGAGAGGTGAGGGCGACGTAGATGTATCATTGATGAATGGAAACACGGCTGGGTGCTCTTTCAAATGGGAGGTGAAGAATGAATGGTGTATAATCACAATGCGATCCTTATACAAATGATGTATGTTGGCGTGAGAGAAAAGCGTGAGTTGAGTGTGTGCGATGGGTGTGTAAGAACGTTATCTGGGAAGAATACGAGAGTGATTTGCGTGAAGTGGCCAGTATGAGAGGATTGGACATGATTTCTGAAGCGAATGTGGACAGGATGGTTGAGGAAGTGACTGGATGGATCCAGGAAGTGAATGGAAGACATATCAAAGAACGAGAGAGTCAGTGTGAACGAAAGATAAGTGGTGGACAGAGAGTTGAGTTACCTCGAGTCTAATGTGCGAAAATGTAGGAAAGCGTGGCAGAAAGCGAAAAAGAAAAGAAGAGAGGATGTGGAAGAGCGGCTGAGAAAGTACAAGAGATTTATGAATGAGTACAAGTATCGACTGAGGAAAATGAAAGAAGAGAACTGAAAAGAGTTCGTGAGTGTTTATTCCAACCTGGATCCATGGGGTGTGGTGTATAGAGTGTGCAGAGGAAAAATTGTGAGGGAGTGTTTGACGTCGCTGAAGGGTAATGGTGTTGAGTATGTGACGTGGAAAGAGTGTGCGAGTGTTATGATGGACAGATTCTTCCCAGCAACGTGTTTGAGTAAGGAAAAATGTTTAGAGGACGATAGTGATCGTGTGCCTGGTAGAAGTTTTGAATGGAGTGAGGTTGAAAGAGCGATTGGACGAGCGAAAATTGGAAGAGCACCGGCCTTGATGGTTTGAATGTTGAAATGATGCGAGCAGTGTGGCAAGTGATTCCGGGATGGATGATGACGATGTTTGATGTGTGCCTAAGTTAAGGGTATTTCCCGAGCGCATGGAAGACAGCGAGAGTGGTTGTTCCCCGAAGTTCCCTGGAAAACCGCGATCGGACCCCGCGTCTTATAGACCTATAAGTCTACTGCCCGTCCTGGGAAAGACGCTTGCGGGATTGATGGTAGGACTGCTTGAATGTAAGGTGAATTATAGAATGAATGAAGCCCAGCATGGGTTTAGGCGGAGTTGATCGAAGGAGAGTGCGTGGGCGAAGGTAAAAGAGTATGTACGGATGAGTGAATGAAGGTATATTCTTGGTGTGTTTGTCGATTTTACCAATGCTTTTGATAATTTGGACTGGTTGAGAGTGCTTGAAAAGTTGAATGAGATTGGATGCGAGGAGATGCCCTTCTGGAGGAGTTACTTCCAGGGGAGGCGAGCGTGCATGGTTGGAACGAATGAGGTTGTATGGAAGGATGTTGATAGAGTCTATCCGCAGGGGTCCATCTGTGGTCCATTTATATGGAACCTCATGATGGATGGGCTCCTGTGGAAGTTGTATGAATGTGGGTGTAAGTGTGTTGCCTATGCGGATGATTTATTGCTTCTTGTTGAGGGACAAAGCCGAGTAGTGATCGAGCGAATGGGGACAGAATATATGAAGATAGTGAGCGAGTGGGGTGAGAATGTTGGAGTGTCGGTGTCCGAAAGCAAGACTGTGACAACGTTTATGAAATATAGTCTTCTGCACATCCGTATCGTTGTTGTCAAGTAGCTATTCAAAATTCATTTTCTGTATGCTGGTTTTCGTTGTACGTATCTTTGGGGTTTTTACCCATGAGGATACCTCAAATTCCATATCACTGTCGGGTGAAGATTTCTCGAATTCTGTTTCGGAATCCGAGTCACTGATATCTTCAACGTATTCTGTCCTGGTCGGAGTTGACTTTCCCATTGTTTTCACGTGGGAACTCTTCCGTGCTCGTGGCTTCAATTGGTTTTTTTTTTGCCCGAATTGCCTGGACAGATGGCTTCTTTAGACTTTTTCGCTTTCCTCTTGGCTCCGGTTTTAGAGATTTCCCGGTCTGTATTTGACTTCGCAGCCATTTTTACACAATAGAAGGCTATGTCATTTATCAGCAAGCTGGGTACGACATTTTCGATGCTTCTGAGCTGTATGGCGCCGACGGTGCTGTTGCTTTTCAGCCTGATGTCGAAGTTGGAACGTAAGCTACTCTGCCTGAACGCCATAACCGTAACATCATTTCACCACCTGTAGGGAATGTTGGTGGCGACTTTCTTCTGAAGAATCTTATAGCAACAAAGATTTTGTTGCCTCTCTAGATGATGAAAATGATGGAATGTAAGTCACACAGCCTGAAGATTACGATATTATTTCCCATCCTGACGGTCACGATAGTTGAAAAGCTTTTCAGCCACGTGTCAACAACAGAGGATCTTTTTGGCAGACGGTGCAGATGATGGAATGTACGATACACAACCTGAAGTCTATGATATCTGTGACATTACACTGCCTGACGCGTAAAACAAGCCTTCAATATTACCTCAGGTACCGTATGTAGAGGATAGTTTCCTGGAATTTTGCGAATATGATGGGAAACCGGCGTTTTATATATCGAAGGCAGGAGAAGTTGCTATAAAATGTCAAGCTAGTAGTATTTCTCATACATTGCAAGATATGTAAGGAAACTCGAAAATTAGCGATGTAAGGTTGAGAGTTACAACAATTACTTCAGTATATCGTATATGATACTAAGTTTCGATCAATATTGCGATTGTGACTGGAAAACGGCGATTTCCTGACAACGCCAGAAGTAAAGGTTACAAATATTCACAGATACGAAATATTTCACCGAAATTCCATGATCGATTAGAAAATTCGAAAACTGTCGATCGAAGTTGTCCAAACGCAAATTTTAACTAATACTTCACTATATCACATGTAATTGTTAGTTACGGCGAATATTGCGATTATGATTTGAAATCGGCGATATAGCTGACATCGTCAACAGTAACTGCCAAATACATTCACAAACACGAATTATATTATTTCACCGAAAGTGTAATATCTACAAGAATAGTTAAAAATTGACGATCCAAGGTGGTGAAACGCAAGTTTTAACAATTACTTCAGTATAACGCTTGCAATTGTTAAATTCGAAGAAAATTGCGATTATGATTCGAAATCAGTAGTTTAACCTTCTTCGGCAGGTGTAATTGTCAATTACATTCACAATTACGAAATATTTCACCAAAACTGCAAGATCTATCAGAAAATTTGAAAATTGTCTTCATTAAGCTGCTAAATGCAAGCTTTAACTGTTACTTTAGTCTGTCGCATGAAATTGTATGTTTCCATGAATGATGCGAATATGATTGGTATACGGCGATTTAACTGACGTCGTCAGGAGTAATTGAAAAAATACATTCAAAAACACGAAATCTTTCACAGAAATTGCAAGTTCTACTGGAAAACTTGACAACTGTCGATCTAAGATAGGGAAATGCAAACTTTAACTGTTACATCAGTGTCTCGCATGTAATTATTAGTTCGATAAATGTTGTGATTATGGTTAGAAATCGGCGATTTAAATGAACAGGCGGAATAGAAAAAATATGTTCACAGACACGAAATATTTCACAGAAATTGCAATATCAATTAGAAAAGTAGAAAATTGTCGATCTAACTTTGCGAAATTCAAGTTTTAACTATTACAATGTATCGCCCGTACTTGTTAGTTATCTTGAATGCTACGAATATAATTGGAAATCGGCAATTTAACTGAAATCGACAAGAGTGATTGAAAAAATGCATTTTTCAGAAACGAAATGTTTCACCGAAATTACCAGATCTATTAAGAAAGTAAAAAATTGTCGATGAAAGTTTGCGAACCTTTGCGAAAAGAAACACAATCCCAACCACGAATATTTCATAGAAATTACAACAACAATTATGAAAGGCGAAAATTGTCGATCTATGTTTGCGAAACGCATGTTTTAACTATTACTTTAGTATATCGCATGTAATTCTTTATTTGGATGAATGTTGCAATTATGTGAGAAAAAGGGCAATTTATCTGATGTCCACCAGAGTAATTGAAAAAATACATTCACAGCAAGAAATATTTCCCCGAAATTGCAAAATATATTAGAGAAGACGAAAATTCTTTATTTAATGTTGTAACGCAAGTTCTAACTATTCGATCAGTACCCCGCGTATAATTGTTACTTTCGATGTATCCTGCGTTTATGATTAGAAATCGGGGATTTAACTGACATAGAAAGGAGTAATTGAAAAGTACATTCACAAATACGAAAAATTTCAACGAAATTAACGATGTCGAAATCTGTCGATGTAGGAGTGCGAAACGCTAGTTCTGATAATTACTACCGTATATTGAGTGCAACGGTTAGTTCCGATGGTTGATGCAATAATGATTGGAGATCGGTGATTAAGCTGACGTCTGCAGAAGAGATTGCTATATATATTTACAAACTCGAAATATACCACCGAAATTGGAATATCCAATAGAAAATTCGAAAATTGTGTGTATAAATTTGCGAAATGCAAGCTTTTACTCTTACCTCATTATATCGCATGAAATGTGTGTTTCGATGATTGTTGCGATTGTGATTGGAAATCGGTGATTTAACTGACGTCGGCAGGAATAACGGACAACTACATTCACGAACACGAAACACTTCACCGAAATTGGAATATCTATTAGAAATTCGAAAATTGTTCATCTAAGCTTGCGAAAAGGTAGTTCTCCCGAGTTCGTTATATCGCATGTAACAATTAGTTTCGTTGAATGTTGCGATTACGAATGGAAATCGGCGATTGAATAAACTTCGGCAGAAGTAATTGCTATGTATATTCACAAACTAGACATATTTCTCCGAAATTGATATATCTATTAGTAAAGTCGAAAATTGTCGATCTAAGGTTGCGAAAAGTTTTAACTATAACTTCAGTACATATCATGTAATTGTTATGTTCGATGATTGTTGCGAATATGGTTGGGAATCGGCGATTTAGCTGTCATCGGCAGGAGTAATAAATTATATAAATACACAAACTCGAAATATACCTCCGGAATTGCAAGATCTAATAGAAATGTCTAAAATTTTCGATCTAAGTTTGCGGGGCACAAGTTTCAACTAAAACCTTAGTGTGTCGCATGTAATTTTCAGTTTCGATGAACGTTAAGATTATGGTTGGCGATTTAGCTGCCGTCGTCAGAAGTTACTGTTATACATATTCACAGCCTCTAAATATTTCACCGAAATTGCATGATCTATTAGCAAAGTCGAAAATTTAATGTTGCGAAAAACAAGTTTCAAATATTACTTCTTTATATCGCATGAAATTATAAGTTTCAATGCAAATTGCTATTATGATTGAAAATCAGCGATGTCGGCAGAAGTAATGGACAAATACATTCACAAACACGAAATATTTCACTGAAATTGCAAGATCTACCCATAGGTCACTCTGCCAATCATGCACTAGTATCACCTGTCCTGCCATCATGCATACACGCTTTCGTTTCGATTCCTTTCACAAGAATCACACTCTCTTACACTTTCCACTATTCAATACTTCCTCAGTCACCAATTCGTTCTTACAAACACACCAACAACTCAATCATTCGTATCAATCCACAATTTATCTATTTCCCAGGGTAATACACCCATTACAACCTGCAATGCATCTGTCGAAACAGTTCTGAGCACAATCAAACAAACATACAACACAACCATTTAGCATCTATTCATAATATTCCTGGCGTAATTTGATCGCATATACTCGCACCGTACAATCCAACCATTCATCACACACGTAACAAATTAACCTTTTACGTTACGCTCACAGCATGCTTTCGCATACTCCATTCACACTTCAACAAACGCTTCATTTGTCTCATAACATTCGTCATTTTCGCCTCAGTTGCTCAGAATGCTCTTTGAAGGAATTCCTTTTCTCACTCACTCTCTTATGCCTAGTTACTTCACAGATACTTAATAGGCTTTCCATTCATACGCACATGCATTGTTCTTCTCACAACCATACTTCCTTTCATAATCATTGTCACCGTCTTGCCTTCGGACACAGACAAACCCTCATTCTCACCCTATTCACTCACAATTCTCATAGACTCAGTTCCCATTGGTTCGATTTCCACTCAGCTCTGTACCTTAACAAGCAGCAACACAAATCATTTGCATACGCAACTCACTTACACCCACACTCATCTAGCTTCCACAGGATCCCATCATGATGCTCCAAATAAATTGCCTGCAGATGAGCCCATGCGGAGTGCCTCTCGACATCAATACTCTCAGCCATATTATAGAATGCACTTCTAAAATCCACAAACTACACAAGCACATACAGACATTTGCTCCTTCGCACATACACATTTATTTTCGCCTATCGCCATCCGAAGATCGACCCAGCCAAATCCCATGCTGTTCCACATTCATCCTCTCATTTAACTTGCACACAAACCGTCCATCCACCAACCTCTCAAACGTCTTTCCCGGCACGGGGAGCAGACTTATTGGTCTACGATACGGGATCGTTGTCTTTCCGGGGACATCGGGAAAACGAACACTCTCCCTTTCTTCTATGCTCTCTAAATAAAACCGCTACACAAGCATGCATCGAACATCGTCATCAGCCCTCCCGGAGTCTCTCGCCATATCACACCCAACTTTTCCCCACTCATACTATCCAGACCTGAAGACTTTCTCAGATCTGCTCTCCCAATCGCTGTCTCTACCTCACGCCATACAAAACTCCTAACAGTTGTCCATCACAATCATCCAATAAACATCCTCCCTCAACTATACTAGTAGCTGGGAAGAACATTGCCTTCATGATATTCGCAAACACTTTCCACGTTGAATACTCCACGTCATTCACATTCAATAACGTCAAACACTCTCTCACAGTCTTTCCTCCTCAAACACTATATACCATTCTACATTGATCAAGGTTAGAATAAACACTCACGAAACTGAGTTATCTTCTCTTATTTTCCACGGTCGATACATGTATTAATCCTCTTATACTCAGTCAGTCGTACATCCACATCTTCTCTTCTTTCCTTTCTCGCTTTCTGCTACACCTTTCTACATTTTCACTCTTGGAACTTGAGGTTATTAAGCTATATCGTTCACCACAGCTTACTACGTACACTCTGACGCACTCTCTCTTTCATAAATAACCCATTCACTTTCTGGATCCATTAAGTCACCCCCACAACCATTCTGTCGCACATTAGTTTCACAGAACACATTCAATTTTCTCATGTAGGCCACTTCACACGAATCACTGCCGTATTATTCCCAGCTAACATCCTTACACACCCCTCGCTTCCACACTCTCAACTCTCGAATCTCATTCGTTTTGTCATACATCATATGTATAAGGATCGCATTCATGATGCTTCACACGTCACACTATATACGCCACTCGTTTTTCGTTATGCGTTATACGAGTTACGTTTTTTGATATTAAATGTATGTTTTTTTTCCTATACGTGAAGGAAATCTTGAATGAGTCACCTGTGTGACATTTCGTATCCTTCAAGACTAAATACTTCACGCGGGACTACCTCCTGCTATTATTGTATGCCCTGGAACGGAATATTCTCCGCTGCTTCCCAGCAAGGAGCCTGTTTGCTTGGACGGTGTACTCCTTTTTCCTATTCTTCCTCTGTTTCCCTGTCCCAGCAGCGACGCCCAGGCCGTTTCTTCTTGTGACTTTCAGAATTAAGGATAAATCATTTTTCGCGTCCTTCCTTTGATTATATCTATTGTGCTTACTTTGTCTTCTATGATTTGCTGCGTCAACATCTCCGTGTGGAACTCCTTTCCCCTTCCTTGTCACATTTCAGAGTGCGTGGGTAGTGACCGGGTTCGGCAGCCGCTGCGCCAGACTTTATACATATTCATATGGTGTTTGTATTACTTAAAACATCTTTACAGATATTACAAGCAAAATAATCAGCGCCTTCTTTCTTGCTATGTGAAGAGCATCTGTGGCTTTGTCTTGTCATGTCCTCTATGGATAGCATTCCCAAAATCTCTCTCACACTGTCACGCAATCATTTCCATTTTTTTTTAACATCAGACCTTTTTTTGTATAAGATCAAAAGGAAAAAATCCAAGAATTTTAATGTTTGAGTAGGAAATATTTTTTAAACTTGTCCGTTTCATGACGACTACAAGATGTTTGACACTGCATGACAAGCAAGTAGGAGATCTTAACTTTCACACATAATTTATAATGTAAATTGCAAGAACTGTGTTTATTTATATCTGAGGATATATAAAAACAATGTACATAATACAACAAAATAATTATTTTTCGTATATATTTATTTTGCCAGCAAAATTCAACTTACTATTACCAGAAGTAACTTATGTCGCACAAAATAGAAATGCAAATGTATATTTGTAAGCTCTATGTAATGATGAAAGAAGCAAAATAGCGGAATATATCGCTAAGAACAATGAGTTACCAATTTATCATTTCATCATAATCAGCGTCAGAACTTGCCGAATTTATTCTAACAGTAAAAGCGAATATTTCTCCTACGTCTGTATCGCATTTTAGTGTTTTAAAGGTCTTTATTTTTCACCAACAAAGATATATACAGGAGTAACAATAATAACAATAATAACAATAATAATAATAATGGTAATCACAATAATACAGAGATATATTGCGTCTAAATACAAGACAATGTACGAAAGTAATTATTATTACTGTTTAACGCGAGAGTTCAGTAGGAGACACTATTATACTGCACATTCACTAGACATGGACACTCGACTAAACTTGCGGATAACTGATTATTCAACGCATTGGAGTCAGTTTTTTTATACTCTGTCTCACTATGTCCCTTCCCCTCAAGTGGTCGGAAAGCGGGTGTTATCTAGTGGTCAGGCCCATGAGTGGCTTTCTGACGATTGCCTCATGGTCCTGACGATACTGTAACCTGAGTCTACGTAGTGGGAATGTTTACATTGTGGTCTAGGTTGCGTCCCCTACTCGCATTATAATATATCATGCGACAAACTATGTTGCACTATATTATACATCTCCACCACTATTGGAAAAAATTTGATGTGTCTCCTGCGAAATGGTTCTCCTAAGAGACAGCAAGATGTTGATCGACTATAAGAAAATGCCAATTGTTTAAAAGCGTAAAGGACGTCTTTTTTATAAAGGTGCAATAAAGAGCTCTATTGTATTAAATTTACGATTAATAGTTAATTGTAAGGTATAAACCAAAGGGGCAGGTGGAACAGAAACCCAAGTTCACATCAGACCCAGTTACTGTCATCAAATATATACCTGAACGAATATAAAACGAAGAGCAGGACTCATCATCATATCAATGCAAAATTTTCAATAATAGAAAACGTTATAATTTATAATATCGCAAAAGAGAGTCCTGGTTTCATTTTAATATGTGAAACATCTATGTCGATAGTCGTTAGATTGTTCTTTTTAAAAATGATCTTACATCGACACGTAACATGTGGGAATATAAACTTTCCATTTTCTCGAAAGTTATTGGAATTCAAACGGGTGGCCTTCTATTAACTCACATGCAACGCATGCGAGATTATTTTAACCCGACGGTGCTGTTCTGCTTCACTGGCACATAAGAAACACAAAAAACATGAGTAGCACACAAAAATTTCGATCTTTATCAGACAGTCATGCAGTTTACCAACGATTCATACTTGTTTTATCCCGTAATAATTTAGTAATTCCGATCTTCTTAACTATTTGAACTACCGAAATAGTTAAGAAGAAGCTATTTCTACCAAAAACAGTTAAAATGACTAGTATTTAAAAAATACCTAATGATGGATTACTTTATATTTATTTACTTTTGCTTCCTTACAGAATGTATTACAGGTTAATACATTTTTGGTATTATTAATTCATATAGAACTATGATGCCTAAATGATGATTGGCAAATTTTATTACTTACACATAAATACAATAACAATGAATATAAAAAAGCATATATGCTACGGTAGCAAAGATATTAAAAATATTTCCATTTTAAAATTAAGTTATTGGAATAGTATAAGGTGAATTATTAAGAAAAAAGAGTTATATTTTATCACACTTCTTACAAATTTATTTTTCCTTCTGAGTGCATTTTCCGCAATAATGTTTTTTATTTTGCAAGTATTACATATGGTGGTAGTCTGATTATTACAATACCCTATAAGGCACAATTTGCGTAAATCATAAAGTGAGCTCTGTGAGGTTGTTGGACATTATCTCTGGTTTTACAGTTTCATAGGCAATTTCATCTGCTAGATAAAACAGAAAAGCTTTTCTGGATATCTTTTCAGTTGTTTCCTTACATAAGATACAGGCATTTATTTCATTTAAATATAGAATGTCGAATAATACTTGAAATGGCCATCTTCCTGATTCCTATTTGAATGCAATGTTTACGCCAAATTTTGTCTTATAGAATTCAACAGTCTCAGGTAAGCGCTTGTTACTCTTTTTAATACTGAGGTATTTGTTTTCGAAAATACTGTATTTGGTACTGCGTTTCGAAAACAATATAGAAACTTTCTTCTTCGGCTGACTTTTGTAAATTGTAAGAATAATTCCATTTAGTCTATAAAGTAGTTATGGAAAAAGAAACATAATCCCTTCTTCTTTTAAAGAGATTTGGTAGTTCCCTTCTCTTTCCACGTATACTGCCAACAAGTATGGTCCTTTTGAGAGTAATTTAGATGCCAGAGGTAAGCTTATAAAGAAATTGTCAATTGTCACGGTTCTTTCCTTCATAATATAAGGTTCGATATGTTTGAGTACGACATATTCAGGGGTTGCAGTTTTGCAGGTGTCTCAATCCTTCCCAAATAAGGAAATCCATTTACATAATATTTAGCTTGAACGTCATATTCCAGCCAAAATGTAGTACCAAATTTGCTTAGTTTTTTCGGCAATTATTGGATAACGTTGCTTCCAGCTGGCTTTAGATGGAAAGAGTAATAGTTGCTGCTGGTTTGTAGCAATCCCTACTATTTTCAACAAATCTATCATTGATAGATGATTTCAAAACAAATTTATCACTTTGTAAACTTCGACTTCTATCACTTTTTTCCAACAGAGCGAATAAATATCGATATTTCGTGGAATTATTACTACAGAGAGTGTTGGAAGGAAAGTTCGTTCCCCATTTTCTGTTCCATAAATAGGAATGTTTCAGGTTTCTTAACTCGTATGCTAGTCGTGCATATAGAATTCCAATGATAGCATTTAATTTTGTATCTGTTAGGATCTATACTTTATTCAAAACTCGAGAAGCATCTTCTTCTTCTTCTTCGTCTCGCCTTCTTCATTTTCTCGTCGCATCAACAGCGAGCTCATCAGGGACAACGTTGGCATTAGATATGTGTGTAATTTGTGTCTATGAAAAATATTAAATCTCTTTGTACGACATTTTAAGATGTCTGAATTAATTTCGTGTCTCTACCCATGGACTACTTCGGTGCACTTGTGCATGATATGGGTGACTCTTAATGGTTGGTTATTGTAACGGCAGCAGGTGGAAGGTGTACTTCTTTATGTGTTCGAAGGTCAGCTTGGTATGACTAATTCCTATGCCTGTGACATTTATTCCTTCTTCCCTTGTTATAATTTTTATGGTTTGTTGGTGAAAGTCTCGGATACACAGTTGTATTTGTTACGTAATGTTCCATTCATTTTTTTGTTACTTTTTTGATGTGAATTTTTTTGTCTTCACGGGGATTGTTAACACGTGGTAGCGATGGTTGGTAAGTGTGGAATCTGTGACTTCTTTCGCTGCTGCGTTGGCTTTTCATTTCCTCAATGAGCTGCAATCGAAGTTACTGTAGCTTTTGTGTTAGGCTGTATATGAATTAGTTCTTGAATGGTGATTATTGATGGTGGTTACGTTGGTCATCTGATTTCGTTAAAGATTTTGTAACGCTCGTGGAATTGGAATACATGAGGACCTGGCCTTCGTTTTTCAAGTGTGTATATTGTATGGTTACAAGAATGGCTGTGATGACGTAGACGGGGATTTTGTGCTCCTTTGGCTTTTTCTGTAATGATGGCCTACCAGCTCCAGTGTCGTTTCTGGCCAGTAAGGTAAGTATTGCTCTGTTTGGCGTAGCTGTCGTTCAAAACTAGGAATCGTTTTCTGTGGTCAATTGAACTGAGGACTTCTTTGGGAAATTTGTCAGAACTGGTGTTTGTTGGGAATGCTTCTATTGTCCATGGAGTGATTTGTGATTGTGTGTGTTTACGTTCCATATTGGGCTGGATTCTGAAAGTGGCGGGTTGGAGGATTTTTATAAGTCTGATAAGGACATGGGAGGGAATTTTGAGTTAATTTTTGTAGATAGCTTTATATTTATTGATGAAGTTATTGTTGTAGGAACGGTTAATTGGAGTAGATGAGACTTCATTACGTATTTAAGTGTTGGGTACATTCTTCTAGTTTTAAGGGCCTTTTCTTCGACTTCGAATAGTAGGCTGTTTGTGGGGAATGTACAAAATGCACCTGTGGCTATTATTAGATCTGAGTGGGAAATTTTTGAATATATTTTTCTTTGGTGAAGCTTTCGTCTTAGTTATAGACGGTATAGACGTAATATACTTATATATAATTAAAACTCTGTATGTTTCTAAAGGTGTGTCTTTATCGGCTTCCCAGCTGTTACTGGTAAGAGCTTTTGTAATATTTAGCCTCTTTTAAACATGACGCTTTTAGGGATTTTATGTATGGAGACTAAGATTACATTTCATTGAAAATAAGGACAAATATAATATTTTGATGGTGTCTGTGAATTTTATATCAGAACCACTTGGATATAATTAAGGTGGGAGTTTGAACTTGATCATTCTAGTGAATGGTATCCTTGGTTTGCTTTGGATGAAAATTTATAGCCAAACTGTTTTAACCAGTCTTGAAGATTATTGATAACTGTTTGTGAATGTTCGTTTATGTATTACAAATTTATTCCGCTACGTGTGCTGTATCCATCGCAAATAACAGGGATTTTTTGTTGGCATGACGTTGATAGTGATGTCGTTGCTTCCCATTAAATGAAGTGTGGTGCTCATTACTGACCCTTGTGGAACTACGTTTTACACTATAAGTGGAAGTGACAGAGCTCCAGTTTTGTTTGCATCTGGTCATAGGAAACGGAATTACTACTCCTTTCTGCCAATTTTTTGGGAGTGAGGAGTGACTTTAAGGGTACATATGTAGTTGAGAGTATTTATATATTGGTAGTTTATTCCAGTATTTGGAAGCATTCCTAATAGTGAGTAGAGGATATTATCTGATCCAGGTTTGATTATTTTGATGATGTAAGGATGGAACTTATTTCCTTGACTGCTATATGTGAGTCTTAAATGAGCTGCAAACATTGTATATCTGATCATAATGTATACGTTTGTTGAATGCTTTAGCGTGTAGTGAGTATATTTTACCTGAAATATTTCTTGGAACTTTATGGCTAGACCGTTAGCAAAATCGTGGGATTGAGCAAAAGCCCTGCCACCACCAGTATCCAGGAACTGAATATTTGTGGGGTATTTGGATCGATTTACACATTTGATTTTTACCATACCACCAGTTTCGTAGATTGAGTATTTATTGAAGATATGTAGTTCCTTCATGATTGTTTTTCATTCCCTTTAATTATTCTACGGACGTTGGCGCGTTTCTTTTTGAACTCGTTAGAATTTTCATTTCATTTGTGGATATTTTTTGCTTTATTGAATGTGTGATGAATTACTCGCTTGCCAAATATGCATTATTTGCTCCACTATGTTACAAGTCGTTTCCTGATATTTTGAAGCTTGGGAAATCCAAACTCCCTGGTTTTGTCTTTGGCTGAGCTTATGATTTGCTGAAATTTGTTTAATTCATTATAATTTTCTTGTTAATCGGTGCCGGGTACAATTCAGATTCTGTAACTTTCTCGGTGAGTCTAGCGATTTCTTCATCTACTGGCCAGTTTGTTTTTCTTATTTTCCATTTTGGTTGTGGTAACTTTAAGCTGATGTAATATTGACTCCATGGGTTTTTTTTATGGTGAAGTTGTCGCTGTAGCTTAGATATTTTAAAGTTTCCTATTCTAAGTGTTGAGCTATCTGTGAACAGGAGAAGGTTAGATCTATTGCACTCGGTTCATCAATCCTAGTGCGTCGGGGAAATTGTGTTCTGCAGCATTAAATCCTGGTTGTTATCCAGAGAGCGTGATAGCTGTTAAAGTCTCCGGACAGAATCAGCGGACGTGGTTGTGGAGTTATTAATTCTTCGAGACTTTGAAAATCAAGGGGGAAACTATTTGGAATGTAGATATTGCAGATGTGGATTCATTTCGGGAATGAAATTGATGTTGTGACGGTTTGTAAGTTTGAAATTAATTGAATCTGAGTAGTAACATATTAGTCCGAAATTATAATGGCCACTTTTCCGCTGGCGAGGTCTTCGTTTGCTCGGTTCTTGACGAAGGTGTTGAAATGTTTATGTGTAGGCTGTTGATTCTACTAGAGGTTCGTATCTTGAGGACAGATATTATCAGGCCTGAATTGGTTTACGAGATTTTGGAGGTATACGTAGTAGCCATAGTCACCTCATATGTTCTATTGTGTTATTGTATTCATAATGTATCTGAATGAATTTCGAATATGTTGTTATTTCGGCTCCCTTGAAAATTAGATGTCGGATTCAGGTGAGCAGCAGAATGACGATTTAATTAGTGAGGATTTTACAGAGTAGATGTATTCTGTTCTTTATGCTTCTCCCGTCAATGTGGAGGTAGATTTCTTCGAGAGTTTGAACAAAGGTCGGAATGCTGTCGATGTAGTTTTTTTCAGATTTCCAGTGTGTGAGGTTCTTCGACGGTGTCCCTAATATGAAGGAAATTTTGCTGAGAGTGCGAAGGATTTTCTTTGTCTATGATGACATTTTCAGGGGCGAACGTTACCTCTAGTTCTGCGGAATCGAAAACAGACGATAGGGAGCGTGGTGGATTTAGTTTTGATTTTGACAACACATTGTCCCACATTTGTAAAAAAATGACCGAATTGCGAACCACAATCAATAGATCGAATTATTTTCTATAAGTATACACTGTTTCGTCAAGAGAGATTCTAGAGATTTTTTGAGACAAATCATGGAAGAAGTTTCGACGCAAGTAGTAAACTACACGCGAATGATATATGTGCAAAATGTCGATGCCGATGTACGTGGAAACCTGAAATCAGAGAATCGACTCTCGAGGCAAAAAAATTATATCTGACGTCAGTAACATCCGAAACCGGGGCAAAATAGAAGCCGAGATCGAGGATCACGCCAATATTTCGTTTTTGAGTTTGTATTAATAATTAGAATTGCTACATACATGCATAAATGCATTGATAACGTTTACACTCAGTCAGTTTCTACTAAAATAATAACGTCGTACTGGCTCAAGAGTTAATAGAACAACCTACTTCTTCTTCTTTCGTGTACCAGAAACTCATATTTCTGTGAATGGACCGTTAGAGACACATCTAGTTCTTTGGGAGAGAACTATGTGAAAATTTAATCATGCTAAAGCTATATACTTAATAGTTTTCTTTGATTGATCATTTGAATTATGTCTAAACTGACACCTTAATATCATGATGTACTTATGTACGTTATTGGTATTTCATCATCAGTTATCTTGTACCGTTATTTACATTTATTTGGCAATATTAATTCAACTACTTCTGTTGTTGATAGAGAAACTCAAAGCAGACTCAATCCAGAATATTCCCATTCAATGAATTGTGTTATGAACACCTCTTTATTACAGTGAATATATGTATATATGTATATATATTTCTGAAAACTTCCATAGATATTTGAAAATTTGAAGTTTAGCATTATATCATTCTGTATTAACAACATGAGTTCTTATACTTCCAATATTTCACATTTTTGAAATTCTAGGATCCCATTACCATTTTCGGCACGATAAAGTTATGGCACTGTAACATCTTTAGTAATGAGAATTAAATTTAAAAAATATGACAGTATTCCCATATCTGCTCTGATAATTGTTTCTACAACTAAGTGTGGTACCATTTCGTCAATGAAGAAATGAAATTGATTGGAATAGCGATTGATGAGTACGGGGATAGGGTATTTATTATATATTGGACTATTTGTATCTATTTAAATGTTTCAGAAAATTGACGGCTATGGTAATCTTATTATGCGTAATTAGATATCCCTTTTTTTTTATTTGAGAATATATAAAGTTACAGCCTGAATAAATTTTCTTTCTCATGCAAAATCGAGTTTGAAAAATAAAGATAGAACTTATCAAGTAAATGTCCCTACAAATAGGGACTGGAGAAACACTTTAAGTGTTTCAAATTATTATTTGTTCCGTTTCGAAATTCCAAATTTATTTACTTAAATGTATATTTTATCCCTATATTCTATTTTTCATTGTAATTGCGATAAATATGAATTTAGTGAAGTCCATTTATAACGACTGAAATAATTTGTTATTATTGATTGTTAATAAAGATAATACGAAATATGTATTACATATGTTAGTAATAAAATTTTATGAGTTCAAAATGTAACTCACACTTTCCTCCGATTATCTTATGCTGATTGCCAGTGAAACTTTAAATTATCACTCCCTCACATGTTTCGGCAATTTCTAAATATCATTTACACATTTAGACTTCCAAACTTCGAAAGTCATCAATTATCCTCGTTGTTGTGCGGAATGACAAAAGAAAGCGAGATAAAGGGACACCGTCAAGTTTCGATTTTCTGACGAATACATAGTTGTCGAAACGTAAAATTCTTACATAGTTGCCTTATTTCGTTTACCGTTCTCTCTGGATCGAATTATCGAAGTAGACAAGGTACAAGATTTTTCGTATGTCTCCTTATCGTACCTAGGATATACATATGTCGATTACACCAACTCTCCGTGTAGAAACACAGTTTTTTCTCTAGTGACATTCTGTACAAGATTTTACTAGCGGCAATTACAAATAGAGTACCTAATAAAACGTTATTCGTCAGGGGGCTGTAGACTTCTTCGTAGTCTAAGCCCTTGATTTGCTCGCAACGTCTGTAGACTAGACGTTACTTTTAGCACGCACTTGCTGGAATGACGTATGGCTTCCGAGAACTTACTTGTTTCCGTCAGTACATGTAATGTTCTTCACCATTGATAAATTTCTCGCCCTCTGCCTCTATCCAGCGACCTCTGTCGACACTTGAATCTGCTTGATCAAATGTTAAGTAAACAGTAATATATCTTTCAGGTGGCCGTCTTGACTGTTCGACTTCCTGAGCTGTGGTCTTCCTCTTTCAGATTTATTTTCTGTCTCTGAATGGCTATATTCCTCTTCTTGCATCTACTTTCTTTCTTGTTGTACCTGTACCTCATTACCAATTATTAGTTTCTTCAGCTTCTATTCCATTATTTTCTGCCCCTCCCTGTGTTTCGGACGTAATTTCATCTTCGTCTACTTGTTTTTTTTCTTTAGAATATTTCTCTTCCGTTATCGCATCCCTTGAGATGACAATCTTCTGCCTTGACTTGTCCCACAATCGATACCCGCGCTTTGCACACCTTATATCCAATTTTCTTAGCGATCCAAGTACTTTTACATGTGTTTTCCATAGTACTTCCAAATGGAGGTATTCCGGTTTCTGATCTGCACATTTCCAATGAAATTATGATATTTACAATACCACTGGAGTTCCTGCGTGAGATGTTGTAGGTGACCTGTTGAATTAGAAAGACGCCGTATAGAGAGATTCTCCCCAGAGTGTCTTCCCTATTCATGGCACACGCAGTAAATTTCTTGTTTTCTCCATGAGACTTCGATTTGTCCCACGAGCTCTTCCGTTAGTTGCGCAAGGTGTAGTAAAATCTAATTCGATTCCCTTGCATTTGCACCATACGAACATTATTGTATTTGTATATTATCCTCCGTAACGACGCGTAGTTTTTTCACCTTCTTGTTCCAGTGCGTTCCAGGTGCATTGATATAGTTCTTAATTTCATCAGGCATTTTTCTTTGATTTGCTATCAGAGCAGGCACCACAAATCCCGTAAAGTCGTCCAGAAAGGTTATGAAGTACTATCCTTCCCATGTTGTAGAAAACGGTCCACGTACATCACCGTATACTAATTCCAAAGGCAACTTCAATATTATTCCGTTATGGCCAAAGCTCTGTCTCGGTTTATTCGCTACCTTGGAGAGAATTCTATTTCTCTCTCTGTCAGATCCATACGTTCAGACAAATTTAGTTATGTTTTCATTGCTCCATAGTTCATTTGAAATTGCTTGGAAAGACACATCAGTGCGTCCTCTCCTCCCTTGTCCTTGTTGAGGTCTGAAATTGTTTCCGCGCATGCAACGTTCTTTCGTATAGTTCATTCTGATTCTCGTTTCCACGTGACGTAATGTCACTGTTATAATGTACTATTTCTCATAGAAAAAGTTCATTGCAACTCAGTTTTTAATAATTTCTATCACTGACAACAAATGAGTCGAGGTTTCTTGTACTAGCATCACTTCCATTGTTTGGTATCCCTTGAAGTTCATATTTCCCACTCCTTTTGACTCCATCCATTGATCATCCTTTGTCACATTAATTTCGGTTGTTGCTGTGCATTCACCGACTTCACCATGTGCATACCTGCACTTGAATTAATGCCTCAGTTTCTATTGGAATTGTGGTACTGCACAGAAAAGCCGTATTTTTAAAAACATCACTCCATTATTACTCCTTTCCGCATTATTTGCTAAAAATTCCACCCCTCGTTCGTTGTTGAATGCTCTCTAGCATTGTAAGTGTTAGTCCTGCAGTTGCGTTCCAAGTGACCTGGTTTCTTGAACATGTAGCACTTTCTCCCGGCTGTCCCAAATGCAATATGATTTTCCCTTAATGCATTTTGCCTGTTTCCCACTGCCAAGTCTCCTGCCATCAGTTTAGCCAATGTAGTTTCTCGAGGATTTGTAGAATCCCGTGCCGTTGCCAAATGTCCGAAACTGTCAGGGAGGGTAGACAATATTGTTGATGTTAGCATGTCGTACCTGCGATCAACTTGCAGTGTTCTTCGTCTGAACGCGAGATTCTCTAATTTTCTTAGGTTCTCACCCATGTCAGATCCTTTGTTGTAACATGGAAGATAGAATTCTCTCGTTATGTTCCACCTTCTTTGAGCCGTGTCCCAATGATGGGTACTGTGAAGATTTTTCCACATTCCATACGCTGTTCTGCACGTGGGAATGTGTTTCCTGTATATTGTAGTAACAGTCATTTTCTATGCAATTGCATCTCTCGTTTTCTATCTCTTATTTTTGAATTTGATTAGGTCACCTCTTCTACGATCTTATACAAATTGTGTGATTTCAGAATAACAGTGACTTGAAACATCCAGAATAAAAAATTTTCAGCGTCCATTATTTTCTCCACGTAGGCGATTTCCACGAAAGTTATTTTCGCAATATTACTTTCACAACGATTTCTTTCATCTTTTCTCTGTTATGTTTACTTTTTTCAAGGTTTTGATTATTCAATTCCTCTGTCTTAGTTATGCACACGTTTTGTAAGGAAGCGCTCTGGGTCAATAACCTGCTGATAGTTACGATCGACATCAAATTTTTAGAAATCGCAACTTTTCCTTCACATGCTCACATTATTTATATCAACCGATCGAACATCATTGTCACTAACACGTATGACCGCTTTACCGGAGCTAGAAGTGATAAAATACTCGTGAAAAGTAGAATGTTACAAAAGTGGTCACTGCTGCATTACCGTTCCAATAGAAGAGTTACATGATACAAAGTACAAAGAAATCCACCGAAAATATTACAAGAAGCTGATAAATTTCAAAGAAGCTTATCAAATTCTATAAAAAACTTTAAAACTCAATATGTAACAAATAAGTATGAAACAGACTGCTAATATCGCTTCAATATAAGCAAAAGCGTATCATACGACGGAGACAGGGCAGTACAACGTTACTTGGAAGATTTTAATAAAGTCATGCACAATTATAAGGTCCAATATTCTTTAGAAGCAGCTGGTATCCTTTTGCCACAAGGTTTTTGTACATGCAAGAAGCGAAAGGGGATTTCGGAACTCGTGTACGCAAAACAGTATAAATGTTAATGGATCAATATAAAAATGTGTTTATCACTGCATCAAAATCTGGCTATCTGACGAAACAGCAAATCGCTCATTTCGTAGAAAGTGTAACAAATTCATGCTGAGATTCCGCTTCCGGAAAAAGATTGGTTCTCTAAGTGTGAAACGGATGTATATTTTTAGTAGTTTTAGAAGGAAAAGTGTGATTAGACGAAGACTGATGAGTAGAAGTAGAGAAGAGGATGTTTTTGTGTCGAGAGAAAAAGAGGAGGGGATAGAAGTTAAAGGAAAAAACAGGATTGAGATGGAAATTATAAAAGGAAAGGAAGTGAGGTTAGAAGGTACAGCGAATAGGAGAATCTAAAGCAGTGTCGTCTACTGGGGATCGGTAGTGGGAAAGTGAGCTTTGTCGACGTAGCAGATGTTGGGTGCGAGAAGAGATTTAAGAAGTGTGAAAGGAGGAATAGGAGTAAAGAAATCAGTAAACGTACAGAACGATGGCGGAAAACAGCGGGGGCGAAGTAGGTTAGGTTTAGGTTAAGTTTGGATAGATGGTGCAAGTGCAGGACTGAATTGAGAAGAGAAATTAATGGTTGGCGAGATGAGAATAATGAAGAAGTAGAATCACCATGTAAGATAGAACATGGAGGAACATAATGAAGAATGAATGGCGAATGTAAGAGTGCCTATGGAGGTGATACAAAGAATGGGATAGCTGCAGCATGAGATGATACAAGGATTAGGCGATGGTATAGAAAAGAAAATTGGAGTCAAATTGGGGAATCTTAAAAATGAAATAAAGGAAGAAATGCGAAAGATAAAAGAGCGGTTGGAGGAAGAGTGGAGAAAATTAGTAGAATTAGTGAGTGAGCTGGGAAAAAGTATAGGAGTGATAGATTGAAAAGGAGTAGAAGAAACAGGAGAAGATGGGGTGTCGAAAAAGTGGCAGCATGTAAAGTGTAGGATTGTTGCTATAGAAAAGAAGTTAGGAAAGAAGGAGGGAGAAGAGAGAAGAAGGAATATCGTAAAGAAGGGGTAGATTTTATCGAAAAAGAAAAGGAGAATTTAATACAGATGTTCTGAAAAGAATCGATGGAATTAGAGTGCATAAGCAATGTAAGTGGACGGAATAGATGCTAGTGAAGACAAGGAGCTTAATGCATGAGCGGCCCTACGATTCCTGCCTTCGATGTTTCCGTCCTTCCTCGATGTTTTCCTTCCTTCTCTCCAAATATTGTTCCTCTTCAACCCTACTCTCCCTATATTATTTGTCTCAATATTCTTCTCACTCATTTCTCCCAAACTTCCACAATGACATTTTCTTTTCCCGACCTCTATTCCTTCAATTTAGTTTGTTTCGTGACTTCTTTACCATTTCCTTAACAACATCCCAAAGTCTTTTCTCTTGAGCTGCCCCAACTGTTTCATATTTCGTTCCTTTTCTATTCCCTCATCCAAACGCTCTTTACCAAAACCGCGCCTCTTCCTTTTCCTTGGATAGCTTGTCACATTCTGTCTCTGAGCTTTTCACTATGACTACTTTCGGAAGATTATTGGACTCCTCTCGTTCTCCCTTTTCTACCATTAGTATCTTCTCCTGTAAATTTCCTACAGCGTGATCTATCACTGATGTTCCCATTTTTTCTATCAACTCCCATTCTCCCGCTTCCTCATAACGAGCGTTGAGAATCATCCAACTTCTCTCCGCTATTCTCTCAGCTAATGTCCTTTCTACTGGGTTAATTACCTTGTAAGATATTCTTATTTTCTCCTCTCCCTTCGAATGGGCCACTCTTCCTCTTCCGTTTTTGCGTTAGAGTCATCACCTATACGTAGACAACCTTCCGATCTGTCCTCAACTTGTTTCTCTATTTGTTCCAATACCTCTTTTATATTTTAGCTGTATACCGTAAAGATTCTCCATTGCTTTCCAATATTCTCGAACCTTACATTTGTGAGTTGATTACTCCATTTCACAATTTCTCTACTTTTTAATTTTTAGTACTGACTGCGACTATAATCCCTCCTTCCACCATATTCTCCATTTCCTCTTTTATTCCTGGCACACATTCCCATTCAAATACTTTAGACAGCCTTCTCCGCAATTTCATCCAATCTTCCTCCTTAACCCATTTCTTGGTTAGTTTCACTACTTTAAACACTTTCAAGTATTCCCATGTGTCCTCTCCTGTATTCCACGTTCCAAAGGCCCATCTTTAACCTTTCCTTTCCCCTAAAAAATACTTCGCTCCTCCGTCCTTAATAGTTTTCTCTTTTCCTTCCTCTACAATAATGTACTTTTCGTGCTTTTCGTCGACGCACCTATTCCATTAGTCTTATCTATTCATCTTTCTAAAATATTTCTAAAGGATCTTTCTAAAATATCCAACTTTTGAAAAAAATTCCTTTAGCTCTTTCCTCCGTTGCTATTTTCCTTAGTTACATTTGAATCCCTCTTACCTCTTTTTCAAGACATCATCGATGAGTATTTTTTAAGCACGTTTCTCTTTTTCACATTGTCCTCCTTCTCTTTCCAGCTCTTCATTTCCGCCACTACCATTTCTTCTTTTACTCTGGTTTTTACTTTTCTTACTTCCATTGCATCCACTTCCACGTTCACCTCTTCTTCAATGAAATTCTTCACCACCTGCTCGGTATTTCTACTCCTTCGCTTCACCCCCCGCATTTTCTTTCTGCGTCAAATATTCTCCCTCTCTTTTCTTTGTTCTTTTACTTCTAACTCGCTTACTCTTCCACATAGCATTTCCTTTTCGGCTTCCCACTGTTCCCCTCCACTTACCATCTGTTCATCTCAACCACGTCTCTCCAACAATTTTTTCCTCATCCATTCCTTCATTTCCTCCATCCACATCCATATTTCTAGACGAAATAGGTATAGAGATACTGATTTCCTTTAATATAAATAACTAAGTACATGTTATGTTAATAAATTTAAAAGTCGGTTGAATACAAAGGTTGAAGGCAAATTAAGAAACAAAAAATTCCTTAATTTCCTTGTAAATAATGTATACAAATATTTCCTTTCACCGTCCATAGAATTTGCCTTTGGAATAAGTTTTACATCTAATAGAACGAGATGTATTCAACTTAGCGACTAAATCTATTTACGCTACTCTTTGGTACATCATTGTCAATTGAATTCTCATATTCTCGTCAATTGAATTCTCGTATTCTCGTCTCGTACTATATATACAAAGTGCCTTCCTGTGACTATGGCTTAACATGTCATTCCTTTTCGTTTCCAATTCTCCTTCAACTTCGTTTCTCTCACAAATCCCTCGAATGTTTAACATCACGATTACACAACCTACATTCCTGAGTCTTAAAACGTGAATTTGCATGCCACCACATTACCACAACTGAGCTTAGCACATTGCTCATTCATAGACTGCTTCAACGTTTTCATTCTAATGCCTTTCTATCCTCATGACTTTTTTCTCCAGTCTGTATACCACACAGTTCCTAGAATTGTCCAGACTGCATCAGTACTCTTTAATGTCCTTTTCTACACGAATTGATAACCCTTCCTTTAACCAAATTTCCACGTCAGCATGTTCTTCTTCGGTCGTCGGTAATTGAAAGCTTCCATCATCTCCCATCTCCCTCAAGTCTCTCAGTATCTTCTTCCCCCTAACTGTAACACAGACATGCCGTATATACTTCTCCACCTTTTTCTCAGAGAACGTATCCATTCTGTTCTGTTCTCATCCATTCGTGCCAAAGTTAGGAGATACTTACTCTCCCTATTTCTGCCTATTCTAGCTACTCTCACTCTACCAGACTACAATCTTCAAATACACTCCTGTGTTTTTCTATTCAGGCCCATCGCCATCTTGACGATGTCGTTTGAACCATTCCTATTTCTCCAGGTTTCCACCAATCCTACGACTCAGCTTCGTATAATAATACCCAACTGACCATCATATCAATCAGATGGGTTTTTCTCTATCATGATGCAATTGATTCCAGATCACACACGAAGCGTTAGTGGCCTTATGAATCTTCCTCGTTCGACAATTTAGTTGTTCCTTGAAGAAGCCACAAGTTATAAACCATAATCATAATAAGGTAATTATATTTTTATCTCTTGAAGTCTCATTCCCTTAATTCCCATCCCACTCTTTCACAGGTTTTCCTTTCTTAAATATAATGATCTCCGATTTTCTGCTGATCACGTTAAGAGCATTCCTCTCCGTATATTTTCCTGATGATATCAGCATCTCTTTGTAGCCTCACCATCCGTCACCAACAAAATTACATCGCGAAGTTCAGTGCATAAATTTTCTGGCTACACAAAGCTGTTCCTCCCTCCTTATTGATGATATCTGCCAATCACATTTGCAAGGAATAGCGCGAACAGCAGTGAGCAAATTGAGCAAATCCCTGCCAGAATACTCTATTCGACTGGATGGCCTCAGATAAACACTTGCTCCCGATCGCTTTATTTGACGTGCATTAGTAAACCTCCTTAATCATGTTCAATGTCCACTCCATGATTCCAAGCTTCTCTAGTATCCTAATTAAGAGCATCCTATCCACGGCATCGAAAGCTGCTCTGAAGTCGACAAGTGTCATACGGATTCTTCTCTTTGGTCTTTTAAATTGACACCGATCAGTGTTAATCACGAAATTCTGACCACTCGTGCTCCTACTTTTTCTAAAACCCGCTCGGTTCTCCCCTGCAATCTTCCTCCGTTTTCCCGGTTTTACAGTCTGACATCGACGAAGCTTGCCATAACTTTGTATCTCGTATTCAAGAGCGAAATTTCTACGAATATATTCACTTTTTCATTACCGCCTCCTTCGTAGAGCGGCTAAATCTACGCTTTTCTCCAGCTTTCGTCAACGTAGTTTTGCTTCAGATTTGATACTACTCTAGCAACGGCATCTTCGAAAAATCTACGCATATTTCATCATTACCTATTCTCTTCTCATTCTCCTTAAACTTCATTGCGGCGGACACTTCTTCCCATGAGTAACTCTTATTCACTTCACTTTGCTCAACAGCGTTATCTGAACGTGTTTTAAAACATTTTGTCCTTTTCGTCCACACTTTCCTCTTCCTAAACCACCAATTAGGACTTGAAGTTGCGTACCCACACGTCGTCTTTAATCGACAATCATACTCTTCACCTCTTTGGTCTAAACATGCTGACTTCTTTCCAGAATCCCGTCAAGTTGCCAGTTTCCTCAATCGCCCTCCATTTTTTCTCTCTCACAGTCTGTTTCTTGTCGACATACAATTTCTTAAATAAAATCCTTGCCTCAACCAGTTTAACTCCCTTCTTCCTCTCTGACTCTTGTAAAATTCTTAAGCAGCTGTCTCACTTCTCTTCGTCCTTTGTAGCACTCTTTATCAAACCATATAGGGGCATACTCCATCCTCACCTCCCCCTTTCGTACCTATCTGTCTGGCTACTACTTTAATTATAACTGTGAATTGTTTCGTGCGTTCCCCCACTGAGCGCACATTTTTAATGGCGTTCCACTCTTGGCGGATCTCGTCCTGAAACGCGTCTATGTGTTCTTCTCTTCGGATGAGTCACATTCACCCTGGCTCACATATTTCTCTCGACCAGATGCCGTTCTCGACATCAACTGGTCAGATTTTTCGATTTCCAGTACTAAGAATCTCTCAACTCTATCTCCTGCTACTTTTCTCGTTATTACTAATTTAATTGCTGAAGCACCGTTTCTTCTCACGTATGTTATGTATCCCTCCAGGTCACCCTTCCTTTTGCAGTTTAAGACTGTGAACCATATTGTTAACAGAAACATTCCGACCTTTTCCTTCTGTTTTTATGGTCTTGTCCTGTGATTTTCTACATCTGTGATCCTCGTCGCCGTCTTCCGAATTCAACTACACTCCACGAATCCTACACATCCAATCACTTAATAGCAGAAATTCTAATACTTTTGTAATACATTTTTTGATCAACATATCCAGCTCTACTCTCAACGCCAACGTAACCACACTATTATAATATACACCATCGATATCAGTTCCAATTTTCCCATCCCCGTCACTTCTACCACCATATCATACATACATTCTGCGACTTGAATGTTTGAACACCCCTTTCTTATCCCTTCTAGTTGACCCCCAATTGCATTTTTGTTACTGCCGCCGTATGATGCCATTCAATCTTGCTCAATGTATTCCCTTAACCATATATACCTGTCTAATTCTCAAGCCAAATCACTGATAATATAATTAAGCCGTAATCTTTTATCTCATTTCCTATCTCAGCGAGTTTTTGAAGCCTGCAATATTCCATGCTATGATCGTTAGCTCCCCACTGCAGACTTTCGCTTCTGCAAAATATCATTATCATTACCACTGCTGTTTAGATCATCCCAACTGTGCCATTCACTATTAATTTCGATCTTCCTGAACTTGCCTCGCACTTCTTCTCCCTCAAACTTTACCTCCTTAAACTCAAATTCCCTCAACTGCCTTTGCACATTCCACTCCTTAGCTGAATGGTCATGTTTTACATAAATTCGTGAGACACTAATCTTCTTTTTCTGTCTCATAATCTTGCTCTTTTTCTCCCTACTCCAGTCTAACAAGAATTGCATTCGTTGTTTTTCATTTTCCTTCAAATAACAACCATTATCCCTCTCGCATAAATAGTTGCGATTTTAGGATTACATCTGCTACAGTCTCCTCTTCATGGGCTACTAACTGTAGACTACTAACAACTGTACTATGTATTCCCTGCATTCCATAGATTGCTTCCATCTTCCCCTCTAAATTTGACATCCGTTGCGCTATCTTCCTTCGAGTACATGCACCCTCAAATTCCGTTTCTTTTCTCTCACCGCTTTCGAAAATGACAGTCTCCTCTGCCCCTTATTTGGTACCAATTGTTCTAGCCGTTCCAATATTTCATAAATTTCACGTCTATCTTCCTTCCATATTACTTCTTTTCTCAGACATTCTTCCTTAAATTCTCGAGTTCGCCTTTCACTGGTAATTGTAAGCTATGCATCTTCTTTCTCAAAATATTTTTCGTTTCCGCTATTATGTTATGCAGTTCGTTTCTAAATTCCACGGTACTTTCTCATTTTCTCCGTTCCATATTCTGAAACAGTTTATATATTCCCTCTTTGCAATTATTTATGCTTCTAAGTGCATCAGATAGTTTTACTACCACCCTGTCAATCTCGTCTGTATCTTCAGCACTTTCGTCTGATAACTAATTGTTACTACCCGCCCTATTATTCCTTTTAGGCTTCGATCATGGAGGTAAGTGCCTGAGAATCCTTTCTTTTTTTTCTCTATCGTCGGCTGTAACACACGGGGCTGTTTTCAGTAGTCGACCCCACTTCTTCAGCACTACTTGCTTGAATTTACATTTCTGAACTCCCTCGATTATTGATTGCTCACCTATAGCGGCGTCCGTTTCTCCCAAGATTGTGCCACCTATCGGCCTATCTGCCGCTGCCTATATATTATACACTATACCTCTGTTTCCTATACGTGTTATAGGAAACAGAGTATATGAATTGCGTTATAAGAAATAATTTATGCGTCACACGTGATGCGTCATATGATATAAGCTACACGACATTCGTTGAATGGTCTAAGTTACAATTCATATGTAATATGTTGTACGCCATATATTATACGTTATACGCTATAAATTACGTGTCATGCGCTGGGCAATACACTTAATATGTTAATATGTGCGTTATACACTATGGTATATATATATTAAACGTTTAACGTTATACGGAATACATACTGAGTTATGCGATACGCGATAAACAGCTTAAGCTGTACGTTATACTTTATACGATATTATTTAGGCGTTAAAATATAAACGTTGAATATATGTCACATGCCATTCCTTATACACTACATGATATACGATATTCGCTAATCGTTATACGTTATCTATACTAGAACATTACAAAGTATTATCACTTATAGCTCTATATCTATTTATTGTTTATTGTAAATCACGCATTACACGCATACCACGTTATAAATAAGTACAAATAACGCATTAAGTATAACGTATTATGTTTACGTAGAACATAAATCTTTGACGTACACAGTTTAATGCACATATACTTAAGACGTATACCTTATAATGGATGAAGCATAACATATAGCGTATAATGCAAAATGTATATATATAGCTTAATATACATATATAGCATAAAATAAACTTCTGCCATTACACTTAAAATTTCTACGTTTTTAATTTACAATTATGCGAGAAATACGTAGAATGCATATGGCACTACGTATTTCTCATACTGTATAACCTATTACGTTCGTGTAACGTATCACGTATGACGCATGACTTAAACCTATATCATGTAACGCATAACTTATTACGTATGATGAATAATTTAGTACGCATAACATTTTTCTGGAGAGGAACAGAACACCCAGGAACGACAATTATAGGATTAAGGAAAGTTTATCCTGCCGAGAATTTTCAGACCTTCTTCCGTTCTCTTAACTAAGGGCACTTTCTCTTGCCTGAGAGCCAGAAACACGAAATGGTATGGCTCGATGCGGTTAGAACCAATGTCTGTATTAACAAAATAGGTTTTCGGCTGCCACCATGCAGTTATACCATGTCATACGCTCTTGTGACATTCAGTCGATCTAACACGAGGTGAGATACAGAACATATCTCCCAGACTCGTATCTCACAGAAGCATCATTTGTAAATAGTTAAATATACGTAATAGTTAAATATGCGTAATTAGTTAAATATACGTATCCAAATGCATACAATCATTCATTTGTTACAACACCTCCCCAACAGCTTTAAAAGGCAAAACTTGAAAACCTCAACAAACAGGGCAGCATTACATACATCACCGATGCTCTGAGACATATTTTGTTCTTTTGAGCCGGATTCAAGTGCAGAAAAGCTTGATCCTTATCAGCGTACATCGAAGCGACGCTACAGCGGAAATGAAACCGGTTCACGCTGTGTGGTGCTTCAGCAACCTGGCCACAGCATGGTTCGAATCAACGTCAACCGAATCGACGGTGCTCCAACAACGAAGCCGTCACCACATCCAAGTTAAAAGCAGCCGGTAACGTCTGTATCCTGAAGTTCCTATCAACACATCCAGACCAAGACCATAGCTCCCTCACTTGAAAATATGATTAAAACATTTGAGCTGAAACGCCAAGCATTTAAACTAGAACTACAAAGATTTGGAAGTGTGTGGAAGCCTACAATCCTGACACTCGGTCGGGCTCTCTCAAAATGGGACTCGCTGATTTGGATTCCGCGAAGGCCACGTTCATAAATGTACCACACCAGCCAGACCTGGATTACGCAGACAAGAGGCGTCTATTAACGCAAGCGCATCGAAATGATGGAAAATTTTATGCATTCCCGCGATCGTGAACGTGACCTACTGCACATACATTGCTGCAACCGAGGTAATTGCTAGGTCAAGTCAAAATAAAAAAGACCACTCGTTGCAATCCACGTCGAAACAACGAGGTTCGACAACATCTATTTACTAGTTACCACGACTTACTGAGCGCTATAAAGATTGGCAAGGCTTGTCAGATAAATTCCAAACAATCATTCATGACATTTCGCGGCCAAGGGTTGTCCCATACGTAACTTATCTGAGCTCGTGCATGCAATCGGCAAAATATCGCATTTATGTGAAAAGCATTAGATCATTCGCAAACGATCTTTGGGAGTGGGATTTATTAAATCGCTTATATAACAAACCAACAAATCATTGCCGCGAACCACATGCGTTTATTGTTTAATATGCCTGAGATGCAGCTGGCAATCATCAGGACATTTACAGCTTCGTCCCGCAATTCGAAGCACATTATCGCTCTGATGAAACATCCGTGACGTCTGATGAAACATCCGTTGACATGATACTCATCCAATTTCTCTCTCTCGATCGGATCATGAAATAAATATGAAATGGAAGTAAAGCTCCATTCCCTGGAAGTACAGAAAATTTTCGATCGCTGTAATTTCTAAAAGCTTGCTAAATTATTAGCAGACCTTCGCGTACCGGACAACAGTTCAGCCCGCGAGAATCTAAACGCTATCATGCGATTAGATTTCCTAAAACATCATGCGTATACGCGACTCATGTCAAGATTACCTACGACATCAGAAATGCACCATTCATTAATGTGATAAATTTATAGAATCTGCAATAGCCGAAACAGTCAAAGCAATAAAAGATCATCAGGTTTTACCTCTACTGTCCACGCAAGTGACAATCGTTTTCCGAGTGCGAGTCGGGTGTTGCTTCCTACGGCGATAATTGGTATCCTCGATCTATTCGGTAATCGCATACAATGTCCCATTCAAGCTCCCAAAGAAACTTTGTTACCACCTGAAAAGTCTTCGCCGCTTCTGTCTTCTACAGACATTCAAATTGTATCCTTCTTCATCGTCAAACAAATAATTAGTTTTCTCAGTGTCAAACAAACTCCCTTCTATTTCTCTGACATTTAGACTCAGAATCTCGCTCTTCTATAAATCTTCACTTATATTTTGTATTTTTTTCAATAATATTCTCACTTAACGTGGTCATATTCAAGGATAGAACAAAATACAAAACCAATTTACTGAATACTCTGAAATTTGTTCACTCGTATTTGATTCCTCGTAGTCTTTGATCCAACTCTCAAAATAATACTGCATTTAGACTTCGTTTAGCAAAATATAAAAAATTCATTACGGAGGTAGTATTCCATGAGAGTTTTCATAACACTTAGTTGTGTTTGTGCGTTACTTGATATGAATTCTATCAGGATATTCAATTGCTTGCGACGAAGACATACACATACCTCATTCAGATGCATGCAACTATAACTGGTTAGATCTTACATGAGGTCAAGGATTAGAACCCAGGTAAGGAAATTTAGAAAGGGACGTAATTTTGTCTACCGGTCAAGTGACTTTTCACGGTAAACGAGCCAAACGATGAACTTTCTTCCGTAACAAAAACCAAGAAAAGAGCAGAAATTGAAAAATTGATTAATTAGAAAATATAAGAATTTACAAAAATTTAGATAAAGCAAATAACAATAAACGTACAATTTTATATATTATTGTAATACTGGATATTTTATCAGGCCTCGTGGTAAATTTAGTGTAAACGAGTGTCAGTGAAAAGCGACCCGTTGCTCTTTTCTCGTTGTAATTAAAAGTATGGTAATAAATTTCTTCATGCAAACGGGAAAGTCCAAATCGTCTTGGAGATTGCACTTTCGAATATAGATACTATAATAATTTTCGAGCTTGAGCAAACTTTGAACAACCGACGTCCCACAGTTTAAGTTTACTTTGTGTGTGTATACATGAACGTTAAAAAACACAAGAATATGTCGCCGGCCACTTATCTCTAGTCGAGATGCCTCTCCATGTGCTGCCACTTACAATGACGAGCAAATATAATCGCCTACTGTTTTGCTCATTCCGCATCTTTTTCTGGGTTTGTCGTGCCGTTACTCAGATATATTGGTGTTTAATTTCAATGTATATACTTTTAGAGCTGCAATTCTTTTAGAGAGATCATTTCGGCGGCGGGTACCCACGATGCGAAAGGGATAATGATACTGACGAAGGACTGTTCATTAACATTTTAAATGCCCTGAATACTTTTTTGATTACCTTTCCATTTTTAGGCCGATCGATACAGTTCCGCGGTAAGCAAAGCGCAAAATTACAGTATAATTACATTCAGCATCCCAAGTCAGAAAATTTTGTAAAAATTGTTTTGAAGAAAGTACAACACTGCTGGGAAGAAATATTAAAAATATTAGAAACATGACTAAGAAAGTTGCAACATTGGTGGATGCGAAGGAAAACCATACATTTGCCTAACTACTTTAATAAAACCGTTATATTAATTGTTATACTCTATACGATTTGTACTCTGCCATCAGTAAAATCAATATTCAGCAGCAATTCCTTCCCGTGATCTTAAAATTTTTTAAACTTTAACATATTTAATTTAACAAAAACTGCAGTGTACTAAATTTACTTCGTCGGTCATGCGTTCTAAGTGGAAGGATCACTGTCCGTCACCAGTGACCGACACGACACTTAACGAGATAAAGATCATATTATAAGTATTTTCACATGATTTCAATATTCGATTCCAATAATTTCTCCTTCTATAAATTGTTACATTGGATGATTGAAATACAATACTCATTGTAGAAGTTTCTACCAATTCATAGATGTTGTATATTGTATGTAGATAGTGCCTGTAGTATATATATTCTATTGATGTAAATGTCTATCTTGTTTCTCTCGCTTATAATGGGACACACCCTTTATCACACTTTTTTTCAGTTTCTACGTTCGCTATCTAATAATCTCAAATACCTCTCTCCTATTCGCTTTCTCCTCTACCATGTTGTACAAAAAACATTCAGACCATGCCCCACTACTCACATTACACGCACACCAGTTACCACTACACAGACTAAAAGATAAATTCGCTCACACGATGATTACTTGCATACTCGCCACACTCCAACTTCAATACAGACATCACGAAAATTCACTTCATAACATGACATAAGCTATGGAAATAATGCTACATTGTATGTCAAAAATTTACTTCCTCTATACTTTGCTTTACATTTAGCTCCACATCCATTTTAACTTAAAATCAAAGTTTTTCAATTTCATTTTTTATAGAATTAGATAGATCAATGGCTTGTGGACAGATATGTTATAGAAAATAGATACATCAATTTTCTCCTGGACGAATAGATTATAGAAAATAGATAGATCAATGGCTCCTAGACTGATAAATTATAGCAAATAGATAGATCAGTGTCTCTTAGGCAGAAATTTATATTTATAAATAACTTGTTCGGAAGATGTTATTTTTATTTTGTGTATTTTGTGTTTGTTCTGCATAATGAATATTCTTCAAATGTTGTAATATTTGCCGACAAATTACAATGGCATGATTATTATCCATTACTGTATTACATTTATATATATATATATGTATATATATATATATATATATTTATATACATTTGGCACTTCAATTAGCTAAAAAGTTAAAAAAAAAGAAAAGAAGGAGAAAAAAAGAATTTACAGTCTATTGGAACAAATTCCTTGTTGACAGAAAGAAATTTAGTAATCTAACTTTCGATGTTTATGATGACGGAGAACTACTTGTCTTTTTTGTTATACTGAAGTTCTAAGTCGGTCAGCGAATAAGAACTTCTAAAAAACAAGCTCAGAGGCAGCGCAGTGGACAGTACATTTTCGACCACGCAAGCAGCTTCGATTAAGCTGTTTGTCTCTGTCAAACTCGTTGGCACTAGCATAACGAACGCCATTCGATTAGACACCGACGACATATGACTCCAACAGAACACACTTCACAAGAAGCGTGTTCTTAGTGGCTTAGTGATCATCATAGTCCGAGGCGTGACAATTTTTAGTGACAATGATGGGATCGAAGCTACCCAGCAAAGTACACGAACTTAAATGAAGAAAGAAACATTGAGACATGTACTATTGAGGCAGAACTGCTCAGGTTGCAGCATCAATCTGCCGAAAGCAAAATTAACCGTTGATTACGAAGTACTTGACCAGGTATATCAAGTGATAGAAGAGAAAGCGACAAGAAATTGGGGAACGTTAACCGAGAAGAGTGACGTACCGAACTTCAAGTCCCACGCGCGAAAGTACACGGAGATTGGTCTCAGTTTCACAGTCAGAGAAGTATAGCATTACCGTCCACATTTCCCAGTATACCAACTTTAGTGTTTTATAGCCTTTATTTTCACTAACAAAGATATTTACAGGAGTAACAATAATAACAATGAAAGTAACAACGATAATTACAATGATACCGTGCTCGCTTCTAAATATAAGAAGTGTACGAAAGTAATTATAACTCTTTAATGCGAGTTACGTAGGAAATGCGGCTGACTGCACATTCACCCGACGTGGATTATTGAACACTAGACTTTCAAGGAACTGATCTCTTAACGAGTCAAAGTCAGTTCTTTTATACTGTGGGTCTAGGTATGTCCTTTTCCCTCAAGAGGTTGGAAAGCGGATGTTGTCTACGATCAGGCCCATGAGAAGCTCTTTGACAATTACCTCATGGCCCTGCCGATACTGTAACCTGGATCCACGTCGTGGGAATGTTTATCCTGCAGTCTGGACTGTGTCCCCTACACCAACAGTCAGTGTCTATGAATTTTTCTCTGAAGGAGGTAATTGAATCGAACCCAACATTAGATACGTTCTCTCGCGCCTGCTGTCGTGCACGTGACATTTTGCATCTATACGCAGTAGGAATTTTACAAGACCCATCGTCAATAAAATATGAGTTCCAGACGAACATGGTGACAGAGGACGAACATTACGAAAATATCACTGATCTCTGTACGCAATCAAGACTTTTCCGTGCTACAGCATTGTCATAGACCAACAAAAATGTAGGGGAAAATGACATGGTGACAGAGGACGGACATTACGAAAATATCACTGATCTCTGTACGCAATCAAGACTTTTCCGTGCTACAACATTGTCATAGACCAACAAAAATGTAGAGGAAAAATGACAACCGTTATCAGAGAATGAGTTGGAACGACTCCGAACAGAATTGTAAAGGATGTATCTTAGGTTATATATGACGAATGTAGGACTTTCATTTCGCTCACTAAACTGAGATCTTCGAAACGAAAGTCACATGCGCTCGCCACCGAAGTAAACACGCTGACAACAAGAAGGTTTATGAACGACTATATCTAATTCGACTATTGCACAGAAATTAGCATTTGGAAAATAGCGACATAATTTAGGAAACTATTAAGCTGTATAGAGAATACGAGCGAGACCAACAGTCGTATGATAAATTCTTCCGATAAATTCGGAAGATGAGTGAGATTCATCGTACGCCAAAATGTCAAGTTTATAAAGGCAGACCCAGGCCAATTTCGCAGTAACTCGAGTCGTACCGATAAAATTCACTACGGCGTCACGCGCCAATACTGGACCAGAGAAAACTCTATGCAACCTCATTCCACATACAACGGGTCCAGTTCCCATTGATATTCAGACCAATGCAATTAGTTCAACATAGGATCATGAGACTTGATAATTAAGTGTGTTTTACATCAATAAACTGATGGCAAAGGAGCGAAACTATCAGACTTTATTCTTTTTCGGATGAAGATAAAAATAGGATCATGTAATTTAACATAACAGCTTATGAAGCCAGCAGCGTTTCATTTTACGCGAAATCTTTTCGAAGATCTTCAGTCACTGCAATGGAATTGAACCTCGCATTTCTTAATATCTCGCGCAACTCCGTGGGCGAATTGACCTGGAATTATGTAGTAATTCCAGCGATTTCACAGATTGGTTGTATCTATATGTATCTAACGAGAAAGAAAGTTCTTCGCGTGTTCAAAGAAAATTCATGAAAGCAGTAAGTGGACATTTCATTATGATAAAAAATCGTGTTTATAGTGGGCATAAAGGAATAACAAAAACATACTCACTTATGAAAACACTGAATATCTTGACAATAAATTAACAGGAACACCTGGAATCTGTGAACTCGCCATGTTTTTTTATAATATTAGCACACACGAGAAAAATCTTTTCACTTTACACGAATTGACATCTGGAATACAATCCAGAATTCGCGGCAATATCACCTTGATGAACAAATCTTACACCTATTACGGAACTGGCAATAAAATTCAAAGAAATCCAAACACGGGAGTAAGAAAATTTAATTAATTTCATTGCAAAGAGGCCAAGGATATTCGTGAAATGCAAAGAAGCGCAAAAGTTCTAAAATAGAAAGCGATAGAAATTGCCTTGAACTAAGCAACAAATCTCCAAATCCTTTCATGCCAAGATGTAGATACACTTTCCACGAACCGGATGAAGTATGGAACAGCAAGGGAGGGACTAAAAATGGGTCAGAGAAAAGAATAATCGTTGAACTTGTATATAGAATGGCGAATAAAGCCGTCGTTCCAAATCCAAAAGCGTACAAAAGACGTCCAAAAGGCGATCAGTTAAAAAAAAGACAAGCCTATTGAAAAAAGAAATGTTCACCAATTACAAAAGAAAGAAGGAGATGTATACAAAATCCGACGATACTGTTCGGGATGTTACAAGAATAATTCAACGATATACAGACGCAAGATAGCTAGAAATTTAACTAAAAAATCGTCATATTTTGTAATACATGCGAAAACAAACCATACTTTTGTTTAGAAGGTTTCAACAAATTTCATTGAATTGTTAAGTATCAAGACATCCACTTTTTCGTCATGACACACTTTTGCTATCTTTCGCACTTTAACGGAAATGTTAATATTTTATTAACAATTTACAACGTTTGAGTTTTCCGGTTTTATTACTAACGATATTAAAACGTAACAGTAATTGGTGTGGTATTTGTACATTTTTTACATATCTGTATATTTGAGGATACTGAGATAGGTTTCATGAACAGATGTCAATGTACACGTCTAGTACATACTATTATGCATGTACCGTTCATGTATCTCAAAACGATTATATGAAATAGAAATATATTAGAAATTATTCCATTTGTTCGGTCTCACCGAACAGGCGAGGGCCAGAGAGCTGGGCGGTTCTTTGTTTAGATTTCGCGCCGCGCGCACACATAATCAAACGGCACGCATTCGGTTAAATGGAAGACTCTAAGTGAGATTGGTCTATTGTCTCGTCATCGCGCGATCGTATGATTGGCCGTATACTGATAGCGTCATTCTTTTTTGCTTGTTTGAGTCTTATTCAAACCTTCTCGAAGCTTCGAAATCGAGTCGGTTTGACGAGCCACGTGGAAAGAAAGAGCAGTTCCAATGGAGTTTCCTTACACTGCTATTTGAACTCTATTACAGACTTTGGTGCGACGATACGAGTTCAAGTGGTACGACGAGATAATTGTAATTCAAGAAATCCAAATTCTACTGACTCCAATACACCTGAATCCAAATCCTATTGATTTCACCTCCTACTGATCATAAATCCTACAGATTCTGAAGTAAACCCAAACCTTAAATTGAACCAGCTGGTCTTCGTTAACGTTGAAAATCAGCAAGCCACCGATAAAATTTGCGGCCATTGCGTAAATTCGGATTGGCACGCTACACCATTTCTTATTACAAATATACAGATGTGAAATATGTAAGAAATAAGTATAATATATGTCAGAGCCTGGGTAGCAGTGGTCGCTAAATAATCGAGAACGCTTTGTACAACCATTTTGAATCACACGACGCGAAAAGTGTACGTTTTAGTGTTGTCGTGGAAGTTGTTCGAAATTGATTGATTGATCGAAAAAAACTGCTTGTTCCATTTCCCCGTTTCCGCTTGTTTTACATAGAGGTTCTGTATAGTTTCGTAGTGCTTTTGTTTAATATAAAAATGAGCTTGTTTTATAGATGAGTGTCTAGACATTTTTTCTTTCAAAACTGCTCCTTTGTCAGTTAATTTACCCGCTTCACTAAATTGTCCTTTCAAACTTTGCCGAAGACGCAGGAACGCATATATATTTTACTGTGATTTTCGGTATCGATTGCAGATCGTTGGTCCGTTATCTAAAAGAGAAATTCATATTAAATTTCAGGGTATGTTAATTAATATTTATTTATTTCCCCATCGATACGTTCATTTGGATACAATTTAATGACTGATACATGTCTTGTTTATCACTTACCTGGTTAGTTAATTTATACCACTTAAGGACTAATTCTTATGACAAGTATGATCTCTAATTGTTTACGAAACTTGGACTGAGTGTTTGGTAATTGTCACAGTTTATATTTATTATTTCTGGCAGCCTATTGCACTAGAGTTTGAGAATCATTTTTAATTTAGCTCTCTCGCTTTCATAGTTTCGTGTAAATACTCAAGTCTACGTTTTCCTTGTCGAAATGTCTATCTAGATCCTCCTCACCTCCAATTTCTTTCGCCCAATGCCACAGTTCCATTTCAGCAGCCCTTTAAACATATTTGTATTCAAGAAGTTTGGCATGTTCGAAGCACAAAGTATACGGATTTCATAAAAACACTTTGTTCTGCAAAATTTCAGAAAATTTACAAGTGAAATTTCTGGAAAATTGAAGTTTTGATTTGTTTGCAAACATTGGTTCGTATGTTTTGGTTTCCAATGTTTATTTACATTTTTTTAGTGAAAGCACACCATGTTTGAAATATGTACATATCAACTGATTAGTCCTGCAGTTCAGTTTGCCTTCCATTGGAACCGCATTCAACGTAATGAATGCCGAGCTTTATTCTACTTGGCCCGGGGTTACGTACAGAGGAGACAGACCAAGTCCAATCTCAAATTTAAGTCTACTTATTGATTCTAAAACGACTGTATGAAAATGGATTGTAGAACACTGTCTGCCGAAAAACGATTGCTTTAAAGATAAATTTATGCCTCGCACAATCATGCAGCACATGCAGTACACTACATGCAATCATACAATACATAACATCACACAATATTCACTTGTACAATCATACAATACATTCTCGCAGAGCCACACAATATATTCAATATACACTCGAACAAAATACAGAATGTCCAATCGTACAACACATAGAATCATAAAATACATACAGCTCATGCAGTCATAAAATAATTTTGTCTCCAGTTAAATAAACGTGTCTTGGTACAAAATGCGCTCACAATGAATTTACTAATACCAACTATATTACAACTGACTAAGCGCACGCAAATAAACCTAAGACGCATGAATCTCGCGACGTGTCTGCGAGATCTCTTGTCGTCCCAAGACATACCTGCGTGATCCATCGTCGTCCAACAATGTCCATGCGAGATCCGTCATACGATACGATGTACGTTGCCCGTTACATGTTATAAGTCATATGATGTACGTTGTCCGTTGTACGTAATAAGTTCCATGTTGCAAGTTATACGTTATATGGTATACATTATGCGTTATACTACATACGTTACAGGTTATACGTTGTACGTTATATGTTACACGTTATACGTTATACGTTATGCGTTGTACGTTATACATTATGCGATATACGTTATACATTATACACTATACATAATATGTTGTACGTAATAAGATAAACGTTATACGTTATACTTTATACATTTTAAGTAACATGTTATAGATCATACGTTATTGATAGCGAAAGCCAAAGCAGCCACGGTCCAATATCTTCCCTTTTGCCTAATTTATTCATGTACATATCTCCTTGTTCCTGTGAAAGTCATATATAAATGTGATATATATATATGTATATAAACCTTCGTAGATACATCACAATTTGATGTTTAGCATTGTATAATTTTGAATTCACAACATAAATTCTGTTACCAGTTATATTCCACGTTTTGGATATCCTAGGATCCCATTACCGTTTTCGTGTCACAGTTGAGTTAATGCACCTTGGTATTGAGGTTAGGACCTCAATACTAAAAAATATGAACAGTATTCCCACATCTGATCTCAGAACTGTCTTTTTAATTGAACGTTGTATTATTTCATCAATAAAAAAATGTAATTAGTTGGAATAACGATGGATGAATATTTGAATGTATAATTTATTATATATTCGATTATATGCATGTATTTAAAAATCCTAGTAAAATAGATCAGTATGATATTTTTATTAATAATTACATAACGTATGTAATTCTTCGTAAATAAGTATAACTTCTTTTTCATTTACGAGTATGTAAATTTACATCATGAATGTGTTTCGATTATGCTGCAAGATTGGGTTTTAATTTGGGATAAAAGTTGGAATTATCAAAAAAATGTTTTTACAAATATTATTTCAACTAAAAGAGCACATGGTGTAAATTATATTTTGCATTTCGTACGTTTCGAAATTACATATGTATTTTCTTAAATGAAAGCAAACATGTATCTTCTATTTTCAGAACAATTGTACTAAGACGAAATTAGTGAGTTGCACATTCTACGAATGAAATCATTTATTATTTTAAATTGTTAATAGAAATAGTACAAACTATGAATGATATATATTCGTATTCAGATTTTATAAGTTCAAAACGTTACTCATGCGAGTGTGTTGGCTTTATGTGTGTGAATGCGAGTGTGGCCTGTGGCGTAGATATATGATATGTATATGTGTGTCGGGTCTGCTGTGTTGTGTTTTGTTTCTGGACTGCCGGGAAGAGTCAGTCGTCGAGAATGAATCAGAAAGTGAGGAAAAGGGAATAGCGAGTTCGGAATAGTGAAGAGTGTGTGTGATTAACAGTGTGACTAGATTAAATCTAGAGTATTACTGTTTTATATCTAATTGTGTTTATTAAATATAATATTCTTTTAACATTACGTCGTTCCTTATTCCATTCACAACTCATTTACATTTTCCTCTTATTATTTCATCCTGATTGCCAGTGAACTTGTAAATTACCACTTACCTATTTCGACGATTTCTAAATATCATCTACATGTCAATATCCACACTTTCAAAATTCATCGAAATCGGTTACGAAGTAGTCATTTCACACATTCACCCAATTGCTTTCGTTGTTGTGCGGAATGGCAATGAAAAAAGCGAGTTAAAGTTACACAGGCAAGTTTTGGGTTTCCTGATGAAATCATAGTTGTTGAAACGTAATAGTTTCAGGTGGATTTCACACTTCTATTACTGTTCTGTCTGTTAAATCGATGAAATGACTAAATAATCGAAGTAGATAAGTTACAGAGTTGTTCGTATGCCTTCGCATCCATCCGAGCTCAACCAGAATTATTCGATTTGGTCCGTAGTATTGCCCACACATTCAAATTATTTGGCATAATATTCATTTAAATTATATCAGAAACTACTTAATACATATTTTTGATTTTCAAAATAATACTCACTTCATATTTGAATTCGAACAAAAATAATTTTTCTTCTCATATCCATTATATTGAATATGAAAATACCAAATGAAAAAGTTACGAAAATAATAGCGACTCTTTCAAATATAATTTGTTGAGTGCCAGTTGTCATTTCAACAAATGTTCATAAAATAGAGATATTAATATTGCGGATGAAAACTGTTATAAGGATGCAATAGTTAATGTTAAAGTCAACGTTACTATTCACATGAAGGTGAACAGCTAAATATAATTATTTATTAAAATCCTGTTCTCAACATTAAATTTATCATATTTTTATATATAATGTTACACGTGTTATTATTAATTAACATGTATACATATATACATTAATACATATTAATTAATATAATATATATGTAGGAATGTTTGGTAGGCAACAGAAAAGATATTATTTAATTATAAAAAGTATTATTTAATTTTACAACTACGCTATGACACCACGCTCTACGCTCTTTACTCAACGCTGTCTTCTTTTTCTCTGAACGACGTTCCTGCTCGACGCTACGCTCTTTTTATTTTTCTGATGCTACGCTGTTCTATTCTCCACTCGCACGCACTCCTCACGCGACAGTCTTCAAGCACACGCACGCCATACTATCAGTTGTATCTGTACCCGCCCAGAGGATACTGTCATCTAGACAGTGACCTCCCTCTCCTCCTACATATATATACATATAATATATATATATATATATATATATACATGTAGGTGTTAAAAAACATAGATGTCAGTAATTTATTATAAATTACATTTATTGCTTCTTCTGTACATAATTTAAAAAAATTTATGCAACTGGACGGAAATTTTATACTATCTATATAAAACTAAATCTTGTAAAAATTCATAAAATAAATAAAGTATAAAATTTATAGAATTTAGAATAATTTTATTAGCACTAGGTTACGATATTCACCCATTTGCTATATACTAGCAGAATTGAAAAATACTTTACGGTCCTTTCCTTGCATTTTTTGCTAACATTTATTAATAAAATATTACGAAACACTTTTTAAAATGTCTAATTTTGAAGTTTTATAAGTTTTATGATATATTTATCATTATAAACATCAATTTGAACATAGAAGTACATACACAAGGTATGCGCTCATACATCTACAGATTAATTTTACTATGCACAGACAAATTTTACTGCATACAAGGAATGACAGTAAATCTAATATATGTACAGATAAATTTTAGTATATGAAAGAAATGTCCTTAAATCTAACATGTGTGCAGCCAAGTTTTACTCTGTGATGCTATTTGTATTAAGAATTTCTGTTTAGTGAAATAGTTTTATTAAGTATTCAGGCAAACAGTTCTATCATGTACTTAGTCAAATTGTTTCATCAATTATTCAGTGAAATAAAAGTACACATTGAAATGTATCTCTGCACATTAGACAAGATTGTTTTTGATTTGTGTCATACCACTTGTACTGAGGAAGGGAAGTGGATATTAATTTCGGAAGAACTGCTAATTGTACAAAATTTCTTTAAATATTCCAGAGAATACAATAAACTTACCAAATAGCATGAAATTTCTTGCGGCACGAATGACAAGATAGTATAATTTCATATATAATATATTTCTGTGAAAAATAAGATAAAATATGTAACATCTCTTCACACCAACGAAACCTTTATTTAAATCTCTTTTCCATAATATAAATCCATCATATATTGATTTATTCTACAAAAAGGGAATAAAATATTTCTTTAACTATTTTAACCAAATGTAACGTAATTTGATTGATAAATTATCAACTGGTGTATCGGAAATACAGTCAACTGTATGTGAAAATTCCACCAAGTCGCACAATTTGCGTGTTAATCACACACAATAGTAGCCGGTTTCAATCGATGTTAATGTAATATAAAGTTGCAATTTTGTATCGGCTACTTGATACAAGGCTGTCATTTCACGGAATGCTGGATGTACCTTCACTTCTATGTCGTCAATGTTATATAACTTACACTGAAGAAGTATCTCTTGACAAACCGTAGGGCTAACGTAATGAGCTGTAAACTTACCTATGGCAACACTGACTTTACTATCAGCAGTGCTGCACCATTGTCTTACCAACATTGGTAAATGCTCAAACTGTGCGTGTATATTCACACAATATGGTCCAACTTCCTTTCCGTCTAATATTCTGCAAAATATTATATATGTATAGATACTAAAACTAAAGTTATATTTAATAGAAAAGGGCTGGTATTATATATTGGTATACCGCCAAAATTTAGGGATGGTTCGGTAGAAAATAATTATATTAATTCCACACATTTGTTTATATTATCTTGATAATATTCCATTGGAATAAGTCGGAACATATTATTTAATAAATTAGTAAAGATGTTACCTCTGAAATAGAATGTAAGCTTTATGTATTGAAATTTTAACATTGAATAAAAGAAATCTGAGTCTATTTTCTGTTAAACTTTCATTTCAATTTAAGAGAGGTAAAAAAGTATAGGAAAAATTTTTACTTGAGCAGACATATGCAGCAAGGCTTCATGAGCATCTGTACACATGTATAAGATTAAATCCCATAACAATAAATATCCAATTGTGTAAATAAAAGTATCAGATTGTGGTAGAAATGTGAATAAAATAACGGTATTTTGTAATGAAGATGCAAAGACAGAACAAAAAATTAGCACAACAACTACAATAGTAGGACATAAAAGTAGTACGTATGATAAGTAGCTGAAAACTTATTTAAACTCCATTAGAATAGCATTCATAGTACTCTGGGTACTCTGAGGTATATCCTCCAATTTTTTAACGCTTAGACTGCTCACATCGAATACTTGAATTCGATTGTATTTTTGTCTTGCACCACAATCTTTGATATTGCCTGTTTTAATATGTGATACTAGCATAATTGTGTACTAGTTACAGGAAATTAGAGGAATTTCAATGCAAATTCAACAGTCCTTGTAAAAAATAAGTTATTTTTGAAAAACTATCAGTCAACCATTTTCATAGCCTTTCCTAAATGATCCAATAGTATGACAACTGTCAAATCTGTTCTTTTTTCACTGTACATAACTGTGACATAAAGTTTGGTTAAATATTGAGGATAAGGAGTAATATATCTAAAGACTTACATTATACAAATAAAGTGTCGCGGCTAGCAGATGTTAGAGAAAGTTCTAACGCTACAAAAAACTGGAGACTTTACGACTCTCAGGTCATACGTGCTGTTGAAAGACGAAGGCCATGTTTTGTTCTTAAGGTGCGTAAGACAATAAAGTCCGCACCAGGTAATACTAATACGGCCAGAACAGAAATTGCGAGCGTCGTAAATTCTAGGATTAGGAAGGGCGCCCACACAGGCCGACGGGCCTGAGATACACCAATGGTAACATGCAAGGCACGGAAGAAACCCCGCTACGTCATTCAAAAGTTTGGGGAACTGTCCCCGGAGAAATTGCAGCCACACTCCAGAAAGAGTAGGCGGCGCAATTTCCCTGACAACCTAATTGGCGAGAGTTAAAAAACGCTTAGCCAACTAGGAAAGCTAAAGCCGATCTTCCTTAAAAGAAGACGCGAGCTAGAGCGGCACAAGAAGTCACAGATAGACACACAGAGAGACAGTAATAAGCAAGCACCGAGCAGTAAGTAACCCGCTCGCACGTTAAGTAACTAGCTCGTCATCAAACTAGGTTGTACGAGTTAAGCTTCGAATAAACGATTACAACGAAGAACTCAGTCTCGTCAATCAACCATCCTTCTCCAAATTGGTGACCCCGACGTGATAAGACGAGATCAAGCGAGTATCAAGGATGGCAACGCGAAGTAACACGCGAGCCCACGGCAAAGAAGGGAGTAGCTCAGGATCAAGTGCGGAAACCAGACTAGTGCCCTTCTGGCCAAAACGGGCTGAGCTATGGTTCTGCTACGCCGAAGAGAAGTTTTCCGCGCGTAATATCACAGACGATCTATCCAAGTACAGCTGTACCCTGGAGTGCCTCTGTTTGCGGCAGAAAGATGAAGTCGCAGACATCATCCGGCGCCTGCCTGAAACAAACAGCTACGACGCGCTTAAGGAGGCAACACTACTCCACCTCACTGTGTCACAAACGCGGAAGATCCAGCGTCTTCTGGAGAAGGAGGACATGGGTGACCGGACACCGTCGCAATTCCTGCGATACATTAGGACACAGGCAGGCAAAGCTGGGTCAAATGAATTTTTAAGAACTCTGTGGACAGACAGACTGCCACCTATGACCCGCGCCATAACAGTAGTTTAGGGATCTGTAAAGAATTTTAAGACCCAGGAAGGCTGCTGGAAGGACTGAAGGAGTGTGTGAAAGGAAGTGTGGAGAAAGGCGATTGCACTGCCTAGACTCATCAGTGGGGCTGATGGCAGCGACTCCTTACCCCAGACACTTGTTGTTATAACCGGGCTGGGCCCGGACACCCTCCAAGCGGGGTTCCGCATGCTGCTTGCTTAACATCGGAGATCGGTAGGACCTCGACGCTAGGCGCGCAGCCACTTGTGGCTTGTGCTAGTCGAGTGTTCGAAACTCGTAGTCGAGGAATCGTAGGGCCGCTACAAGTAGCATCGAACGCGCCATTAGACGAGTTAGCCGCGATCGCAGACCGTATCCAGGAAAACGCGCAGCGAACCGCTGCCGTATCTACAATCACAGACGCCGATAGGCAGCATAAGGGGCTCGACGAGATGACGGCCCAGATGGCCGAAATGTCGAGGAGAATTAGCCGCGCGTCGTCATAACAAACCATCAGGTCCCGGTCAGAAAGCCGAACAAGGGGGCGATCTCAGTCACCAGCAGCAAGAAATCACGGGAAACGAGGAGACCCGACACTGAATCCGGCGAACAGTGAGAGGTCAACGACGACGAGCCGCTTTTTTGTTACGGATATAGTGACGAAAATAGAGTACCTAATCGACACTAGTTCGGACCTGTGCGTACTACCGCGTACGCGCGTTAACGGCCTATCCAGGAAGTCGACGTATGAAATGTATGCGACCAATGGGACCACCATTAGTACATATCAAGTCGCTCCGTCTCGACCTCGGGTTACGACGAGCATTCCAGTGGAAGTTCGTCCTCGCCGACGTGGCGAAACCCATCATTGAAGCTGACTTTCTGTCTATTTTGGACTATTCGTCGACCTCCGACACCGTCGGTTACTGGACCAGACGACATCCTTACAACAGCCGGGAGGATCACAGCCGAGGAAGTGGAATCAGTGAGGACGATATCAGGCGACGCGCCGTATCACCAGCTCCTCGCAAAGTACCCAGACCTCACGAGGCCGACAGCGATCCCGCGTAAGGTAAAACACGATGTCGTTCATTATATTAATACCACGCCAGGTTCGCCGACGTTTTGTAAGCCGCGTAGATTATCAGCAGAGGTGTACAAGATCGCGCACGCAGAGTTTAGCGAGCTGATGAGCCAAGGATACATCCGTCCATCCAAGAGCCAATGGGCTCTTATAAATCAACGTACGACTGCACAAATACAATCGTGTAACTCCGGGTTTACCCAATCATTAGAATTTCTAATCGCAGATTCCATCTCAGACATCGTTCTTTTTTAACCACAAAGGAAACCCTTTACATTCCCACGCATATAAAGCTAGCGGATCCGGATTTCCACGCGCCATCGAGTATTGACGGTTTGTTAGAGGTACAGATATTTTGGATATTACTGTGCATCGGTCAGATACATTTGCATAACGCCTTAAGCTTGCAAAAAACATTGCTGGGGTGGGTCGTTATCGGAGATCGAGCTGCGCACACAAATACACATGCAATCAGGTGTTACGTACTTTTAGTGAAGTACACGAACAGCTAAATAAATTCTGGGAGGTCGAGGAGGGTCCACAGACCCAATCCCTCTCGGAGGAGGAGAAACTCTGTGAGAGTCGTTACACCCAGCATACGCGACGCGATTCTCAAGAGGGGAAATACATTGTTCGGTTGCATTTTAATCCTAAGATCCACGAGTTAGGGGACTCGTACGCATTAGCTTTAGGACGATTTAAATAATTAGAGCGGGAACTAGCTCGTAAACCCATACAACCCGAACAATATCGGCCATTCATGCAGGAATATGAAACTCTCGGGTACATGACAAGGATCAGAAAAGGGCAACCACCGAAAGCTACTACCTGCCTCACCATGCTGTGCGAAAGGAGGACAGCCTGACAACAAAATTACGCCAGTCTTCGACGCATCAACAAAGACGTCGACCGGACTCGCACTCAATTACGCATTAATGACCGGACCGACCATACAGGATGACTTATTCATATTACTCACACGATTTTGGAAACACAAATTCATGATTACCGCGGACAGCACAAAAATGGACAGACAGATACAAGTAGACCCATCCAACAGACATTATCAAAAAATACTCTGGCGGGACGATCCGACGAAACTACTGACCTACCACTTGAACACAGTGACATACGGGACAGCTTCTGCACTTTACCTTGCGACCCGAACGTTACACCAACTCGCAGCCGACGAGGGGAAGGTTACAGTAGAGTCGCAGCGACGTTCAAGTCCGATTTTTACATGGACGATTTAATTACGGACGCGGATATGTACGAAGATGCACTTACATTCAGGCATGAGCTCACGCAACTCGCGAGCAATGGAGGTTTCGAGCTATGCCAATGAGCATCGAACTATCAAGGTTTATTGCCTGAGCCGGTAACGAACGGCGACATTTCCGTACTGACCATCACGACTGACCAAACAAAGAAGACACTCGTGGTATCGGAAAATCGATAATCTACGTTATGACATCCGCAAAACCCAATATCAGCCGAGGGTAACCAAACGCAGCATGTTATCGTGTATCTCACAATTCGATCTATTAGGACTACTGAGGCCTGTAATCGTCAAGACAAAACTATTTTTACAAGAATTGTGGAAATTGGAAATTAGTTGGAACGAGTCAATCCCTGCGCATTTACACCACGTGTGGCATCAATTTGAATCACAACTGATATAATTACATGAAATAACCGTTCCGCGACGAATAATAAGAAACAACTCGATACACATACAGGTGCACGGGTTCTGCGACGCCAGATAAAGGGCATACGGTGAATATATATACCTGAGATCAATTGACCGATCAGACGTCACATCCGTACATCTCATTTGTTCTAAATCCCTGGTAACTCCCCTCAAGTCGCAAACTCTGTCGAGACTTGAGCTATGCGCGGCCGTAATATTAACTAAACTAGTAACTAACACACTAAACGCGTTAAAAATGCCAACGGAAGAAACAATTCTGTGCACCGGTTCCATGATTGTGTTACATTGGATCAAAACGTCACCCCACACTCAAAACCTTTGTAGCGAATAGAGTAGCTCAGATCCAACAAGAGACAACAATTTTCGCAATGGCGACACGTAGCATCACAGCATAATTCCGTGAAGAATCTTTCCAGAGGCACGGATCTCGTTGAGCTAGTTAACAGCCGCCTCTGGTATGATGGACCGACATGGTTAACCGACAATAGAGACACGTAGCCGACACAGACATGGACTCACATTGAAATACCAGAGCAACGTACAATGACCGTATTGAACATAGCGCTAGATTCATATCGGGATATAATTCAAAGATTTTCGTCAATACAGAAATTAGCACGAATCATTGCATATTGCTGTCGATTTTACCATAACACCATCAAGTCTCATAAAATCCACGGACCCTTGACCATCAACGAAGTCCAAGCAGCAATCATGCGAATAATAAGAATAATTCAATGCCATGAGTTCTCAAGCGACATAGTAATCGTCACGAACCTATGGATAAAATAGAAGGGTAGATTATGCACACTAAATCACTTCGTGGACGAGATGAGATTTCTTCGTGTGGGGGGGGGGGAGGCGGAGTATCGCGCGCGTGAGCATCACATCGGATGCAAAACAACTGATTGTATTACTCGCTAATCACCACATTGCGAAACTCATTACTCAACAACACCACATTAATCAACTTTATGCAGGCACCCAAGCGAACTTAAATGCCATCCACAAAAATACTGGCCAGTCGACGGCATTCAAGGCGTGAAAAAATATATCAGGACATGCATGAGTTGCCGCTGAACAAACCCGACACTACATACATACCAAATGGGAAACCTTCCCATGGAGTGAGTAACATTTGAACGTCCTTTCTTAACCACGGGAATAGATTACTGCGGTTCAATCCTCATAAGAGATAAAAGGTGGCGCAATACCAAGACAATAAAGGTATACGTGGCCATCTTTGTGTGTTGTGCCATAAAGGCGGTCCACATAGAGCTGGTAAGCAACCTAACAACTGAAGCATTCTTATCAGCATTAAAAAGGTTGGAACTACATCAGTGTTAATTAATTTCCAACATTTGTAGCTACTTATAATTTTATTGTGAAACTCATCATTTTTTCAACCTCCTTGAGAAGAACTCTATTTAATTAAGCGCTATATCTACATAAATTTGGTATTTGCACGCTCCGACATTTCGCTTCTGTATCCATTGCAGTTTGTGAATACGGAAGCAAAATATTATCCCAACAGATTTTATTAACGTCGTAATTAGAAATGATTATTAACAAAAAATTTTAGATAGCTTTCGCTCTTACAGAACTCAGTGAGGGCCAAGCGGCGGAATGCAAGAAACAAATTCATCGACCCAGGATTGATAACTAACCCGTCACATATATATAATAGAGTTACTCATGCCGTCGTCTATTAAATCGCCGATTTCCAATCATAAACGCATCATTCATCGAAACTAACAATTTCATTCGATATACTGAAGGAATAGTTAAAACTTGCTTTTCGCAACCTTAAATCGACAATTTTCGACTGTTCTTATAGATTCTGCAATTTCGGAGTAATATTACGTTAAAGGAACGAAGGTTGTTAAGGATGTGTGGAAGGACGAATGGAAAGGATTTGAGGTAGTGAGTGGGAGAGAGAAAACGAGAGTTTGCGTTTCGTCTCGGAGTCACTGCCTAGCGCGTAGCCATTTGCGGCTTGTGCTAGTCGAGGAATCGTAGAGCCGCTACAACGTGTTTACGAATGTATTTCACAATAACTCCTGCCGACGTCAAGTACATGTCTGATTTCCAATCATAATCGCAACGTACATCGAAATTAACAATTACATGCGATATACTGAGGTAATAGTTAAAACTTGCGTTTCGCAACCATAAATCGGCAATTTTCGATTTTTCTAATCGATTTTGGAATTTCGGTGAAATATATCGTGTTTGTGCAGATATGTAACAATTATTTATTCCCACATCAGCTAAATCGCCGATTTCCATTCATAATCGCAACATTCATCGAAATTAACAATTACATGAGGTATACTGATGTAATAGTTAAAACTTGCGTTTCGCAACCTTAAATGGACAATTTTCGACTTCTGTAATAGATCTTGCAATTTCGGAGAATTGTTTCTAGTATGTGAATGTATTTGACAATTACTCCTGCCGACGTCATCTAAATCGCTGATATCCAATCGTAATCACAACATTCACTGAAACTATAAATTTCATGCGATATACTGAAGTATTAGCTAAAACTTACGTTTCTCAACCTTAGATCCACAATTTTCGACTTCCTAATATTCTTGCAAATTCGAAGGAATATTTCGAGTTTGTGAATGTATAACAACTACTCCTCTGCATCAGCTAAATTTCCGATTTCCATTCTTATTCGCAATGTTCCTACAAACTGGCATTAACATGTGATGATCTGAAATAATAGTGATTACTTGTTTCTCGCATCCTTAGATCGACAGTTTTCGACATTTTTAATATATCCTGCAACTTCGTCGAAATTTTACAGGTTTGCGGAATAATAAAAAATATATAGAAAGCTTAATAGACAAAATTTTAAATGCTAAAATATATAATTAAAATTAAGTGAGCAAGTAAAATAAGGTAAAATAAAATTAATAAGTAAAATAACGGATTCATGTTTAAAGCAGGCTAGATTCAAGACTAGAATACTGTCAATAGAGTCTAAAATTACAAATAGCCTAAGCGGGATGAAGCCAATTTGTATTTATAAAATTATGCATCGGTATTGCTCATGCATACGCCAGCATTATTGCATCCATCCGGGCTCTTGTCCATGCATGCGACAGGAGCCTCGCTCTGGTTCCCCGGAACCGGCACGCAGTATTGTCTGGTCCCGGTGACGTGTTCGACGTACATGTCCCAGGACCAGACTATGATTTTGGATACCATCAAGTGTCTCATCTGGCCAGCGTAACCTAATGAGACAAGCACTAGAGTTAAAAGGCGCTCATTATGCGGATACTATCCACCTAGGGCGCCCACAACGAAAGCCGTCGACATGAACGTTGTAACCGCCCTCACGCAGCAAGTCGGCGAGGAAACGATACTTGAGTATCTTTTCAAACCTCACCTTCTACAGCGCTTCGAAAATGTTTTCGAAGGACACAGTTACGTCGACAATGACGACGTTTCTCCAAGGCTCGCCGCTGCAAGTCGCTCGACAATACGGTTGTGCTGTAATAGGGACTGCAGTGGCAGGGCACGTGAGGTTTCCGTCTCATTGCCGCACCGACGACATCTTTCACTGTTAACATGTAAGGGGAGCATGTCGAGACGCGCGCAGTGAACGATGCGCCAATCGGCGAAGCATGTAAAGTGGCCCACCCGCATGAAGTGATTACTCATCCCACGGCGGGCGATGGCGTCGAGAACATTCCCCTGATCACGTTTTTACAAGAAATAGGATATATAAAGCTCAGACACTGACGCTCTTATTCGGTCGGTGACTTGCCGCTTGGCGGCCCGGGGTATGGTAACTCTCCGGCCGCGTCCTGCTGACCATTCCAATGAGAGCTCGCATACAGCTTCGTCCCAGCTCTGATCGGAAGCCGAGTTTTTCTTTCGCCGATCCTACAGCAGCGGTCTGACGTCCGACCAAGAAGAAACACGCGCATAGAGGGGGGCGGGGTGCCCTAGGTCCCCACGAGTGAGCCCGAGAGGTACTCTGCGTTATTACCCTCCGTCGCTGAATTTTTTCCCGGACGCTGTATTCCAGCGTTGACCTTGCTAACGTCGGGTCATCTGTGTTCAGTAGTCAGTATGTGGTATAGAGGGCGTTCTGCCCTCGCGCAGCGAACTCTCTCTTGAGTCGGCCACCGACTGCACGACATGCGGACCAATTCTCCGCGCCTACGCAGTGTCTCTTTTCGGTCAGTCAGCTGACCACACTGCACGACAGATAGTACACGCAGCCAGAGTTTTCTGTAGAGGGCGCTTCTCCGCGCTTAGGCAGTTTACTTTTCTTCCGACCTTGCACCAAGCAACACCTCTCTTCGTGGTGGTACTATCCTCCTCTCCTCTCCTCTCGGGGATGCGTCGAGGACCCCCACTACGCCTGGTACCCTTCTTCGCGGCATCCTCTGCCTCTTCATCTACATGCATCGCACCGGGTTGGGTCCTCTGCACTGTGGCACCGACTCAGGTTAGATACGCCTGTGGATGCCACACGTCCTACTTCCTGGTGAATGAGAAAGGATGGTCTCTCCCTCGCGGGTCTCCTCTTCGCTTCTCTCTTCTTTCAGGCGTCTGGCCTCCTTGGAGCACTCACAACTCGCACAGTATTTAGTCGTGACCGTGTCGTAACGGGTCGTTCGCGATCAAAGGCGCCTGATTTTTGGAACCCTCGTTGAGGCAATATCAGCGGCCATCACTGCCATGCCGGGCTGACCCGTGATGAAAGAAGAGCGAGCCCCGCTAACTCCACCTGTTTCCAAAAATCAAGTTAATTTTCTGACTGCCCTTTGGGAAGTGTATCTTATAATAAGCTGATAAGAACAGATAAAAGACGTTTTCAAATCAATGTTTCCGACGGGGATAGTTTCCCGGCGGGATGATGCGGAGATATTTACATAAGCTTAGTGCTCAGGCTAATATAAACCAGAAAGGATACCTTCGTACGTCCCCTTCCGCGCGCCCACCGTAATATTCCCATGTCTCGGTGGAATGATACATTTTTTTTTATTTATAAACAGGAGAGGATGGTTTCCTTTCCTTAGCATGCTAATAAAATAAATATAACGGTAATAAATAAATAAATAAATAACAATAAAAAAGACAATAAATATATAAAACAGTAAGTGAGCACATTTGGTGCCGCGTGCGCAGTTGTTGCGGTCAACAACGTTATCGTCAAGTAGGCGATAACAGACACAGAGGCCGGTGAACAACCATGAGTCATAGTTAAAATAGAATATAATACTATAGATAAAACTATAAAATTACATTAAGAATTAAGAAATATACGGATAAATTACAGATTATTAGATAAAATACAGATTATTAAAATATAATTAAAATTATGTTGATAAATAGTTGAGTAAATAAGTAAAAAGGAATAAATAGAATTAGAATTCAATAATGTCGTTTCAACAAGAACGAATAACGCGGCTAAGAATATACCGAGGTATTCGTGACCGGATAGATGCATGCTTAATCTAGACCAGACTGTAGACTAGAATATTGTCGATAGAGTTAAAATTAAAATTAAAATTACAGACATCCCGGGCGGAATAAAGTCCAAAAAATTTAAAATTACTCCCCTGCGTTATCGGTCGCCGGATTTTTACACCGATGCCGTTTTTCAGGGTTAACATTGTAATAAGTGCGACTTCAGGTCATCTGCGATCAGCAGTCTGAATGCGTGGGTCACGGCGGTAATGTCAAGCAGCAGCCTGCAACGACTACATGAAGAGTGGAGGGATGAAGACCACCTCGGCACTAGCATGCTGGGAGAGATTTGAACATCCCTTAAACCGTCCGTTTCAAAATCCGGTCGAACTCCTTCCTTAAACGGTGTTCTTCGAAATGTGCCACTTCCCTCCCCCCTTCCCCCCTCCCAGGGGCTGCAAAAACACAGTCGGCTGCAGTACGAGGTTAGCGATCCTGGGATACCCTAGCTCGTAGCATACCGTAAACCTGTATTCATGTTCCGCAGTAGCGGGGGACTGCCTTAATCGGCTGGTTCCGCGAAATTGAGAACGTCTATAAAATGTCCCTAACGAAACGCTGAGGAATCGTAGGCAGTTTCCGGTCGATTGCACCGGGAGTGGGGCTGGTGGGTGCATCAGCTCTTAGCGTCCATCTCAGGACACAGGGCGACTTCCTGAGTTTAGTAGCTTACTCTCTGAGAAGGTTCACTAAGGGACTGACGTATTTGCGTCCCAACTCGTGGGATTTCTATGGAGAAATTGGAGAAATTAAAATCAAACCAGGGGTTTCAGTGGGGGAGGAGGGGATATGAAGACGATGATTATGTAGAAAGTTAGATCTTCCCCGTTAAAGGGAGGCCGTGCTATTTCGGTACACTTCAGAAACGCTAATCCATCAAAACGGGCTAAGCGGATCCTGGAGTGCATGAGTCCTAGTGCGAGTGATAAAATGAGAATGGATGGTTTGAACAAAATAAGGGAGATGAATGAGAAACTGAGAAAGTTTCTCTTCACTGAGTGTAATAGGGCATCAAAAGCGGTGAGTGAATTTGTTTTGAAATGTGTCAGTGAGTGCGAAGGATATATGATGAAAATGATTGCCAAGAACGAGAAACTGCTTGGAAGGTTGGATGTGTTCAAAGCAGCTTCAGCGGAGAGAGCGTGTGGGGCCTGCTGCTTCCTACACTAATGTTGCGGGAAGAGCGGATATTGTGAGTAAGAGTTGCTCAAAGCAGGCGGTAAGTATGAGGAGCCTGAAAGAGAGGACGTATGCTGTAGTATTACGTCCGAAGGATGAAAGTGTCAAATTGGGATCAGGAAAAGGAACGAGTGTTGAAAGGTGTCAGTAAAGATGTGAATGTTCGAGTGAATGCGGTGGGAAAGAATAGGAGTGGAGGGTTTACGATTGAGACTGCAACAGAAGAGGATGTGCGTGTTTTAAAAAGGTGTGGAAAGTTTGATGATTTGGGGCTCAAAGTTGAGTCCCCAAAAAAGATAGATCCTAAGCTGGTAGTATTCGATGTCGAAAACAAGACAACGAACAATGCCTTTATGAATGAGTTGTATGAGCTGAGAGAAAGAGAGCGCGCGAGTTTCTGTCAATTGTGCAGTAAAATTGTCAGCGTGCGTACTCTGTGACGTGTGTTTTGGGACGTGTGATGTGTGAACGAAGTGCGAGTGTAGCACTCTTTCAGAAGTTGTACATATCTCACGAAAGAGTGTCTGAGCTGCCAAGCTGTTGGCGGATGTTTTCATGTGAGTGTGCATCGGTGGTTGTGTGTGAAGAAGCGATTGAAGCGATCGGTGTGACAGTGTGTTCGAATGAGTATGGGGTGTATCTATGGATGAAAGGAGGCTTCAGGGAGATGTATGTTGTCTACATGTACTGCCGGTACGGCAAAGTTTAGAGCCGTACTTGGCGTACATGGAGAGTGTGCTGCGAGTGAAGGATGGCCATAAGGTCATCTTTGGTTTAGCCCTCTTGCCCACATCCCTCTTGTGGTTTAGCAAGAGAGAGGGCCGTAGCAAGGAAATTGAAATGCGTGGAAGAATGCTAGAGTAATGGATCTTAGCGAGTTGGATGATGGTTCTGAATGAGCAGAGTGTATTTTATATTCTCGGGAATGACTGGGCAGAGTGATATAGATGTCACTCTGGTGAGTGGTGTGGTAGCCGGGTGTCAGTTCGAATGGCATGTAAGGAGTGACTGAGGGATAAGTGATCACAACGTGTGGCATACGGTGTGTGTGAGGAGAAAGTGGAACGGGTTGAAAATAAATGGATATGTAAGAACGTACACCGGGATGAGTATAAGAGTGATTTGATTGAAGTAGTACGAATGAGGAGAATGAGTGTAATGGATGAGGTGAATGTCGACAGTATGGCTGAAAGTGTCACTGCGTGGATTTAGGAGGTGAATGATAAGCATATGATTAAGGTTCAGCGTCGGGATGGAAAAAGTGTCGTATGGTGGACGAAAGAGTTGAGTACCCTCAAGAGAAAGAGGAGGGGAATGTATCAGAGAGCCAGGAAGAATGGGAGTGCGGATGCAAGTGTACGAAAGAAGGAATACAAGAGGGCTCTGAATGAGTACAAGTTCCGAGTGAGGAGTGTGAAAGAGAACAACTGGAAACAGTTTGTCGGTGAGTCGTCGAACCTGAATCGTGGTGCCCTGTTTTCAGGGTATGCCGTGGAAATAATGTGAGGCGTGCGTTGAGTTCTTTGTGTATAAACGATGAGTGCATCACTACGTGGAAGGGATGCGCGAATATTCTGCTAGAGAGGTTCTTCTCAGGGTCAAATGTTTCTAGTGATGATTGTCTGATGGCTGGTGTGACTGTGCAGAATGGAACGTGTTGTGAAAGAGTTTAAATGGGATGAAGTAAATGGAAGGCACCCGATTCGGATGGTATTACATTTGAGATGCTGAGTGCGGTTTGGTGTGTGATTCCGGGATGGATGCTGAGTCTCTATGGTGCATGCCTGACGCGTGGTTGTTTCCCTGCTGTGTGGAAGAGAGCGCATTTTGTGGTGTTGCCGAAGTCCCTGGAGAAACCACGATCGGACCCCGCATCTTAGAAACCAATCAGTTTGTTGTCTGTGTTTTGTAAGACCCTTGAATATATGATGGTTGCACGAATGAAAGAAAGAGTGCGTGAGAGAATGAATGATGCCCAGCACGGATTTCGTGGCGGCCGATGGAACAAGTGAAATTGTATGAGGCTGGAGTGAGTACAAGTACATTTTGGGAATATTTATCGATTTTGTGGGAGCGTTCGTCAACATGGAATGGATACACGTGATTGAGAAACTGAAAAATGTGAGTTGTGAAGAGATTGCTCTCTGAGAGAGCTACTTCCAAAAGCGATCTGCTTGTATGATTGGAATGAATGAGATGGTATGGCGGAGTGTCGAGCGTGGATGTCCACAAGGCTCCATCTGCGGTCCATTTATATCGAAGCTAATGATGGTTGACCTATTGTAGAAATTGAATGAATGTGGTGGTAAATGTGTTGCGTACGCTGATTTGTACTGCTGTTTGTGGTGGGTATGACTCGTGCGGAAGTTGAGCGAAAGGGCAGCTATTGGAATTGTTCGTGAATGGAAAGAGAATGTGTGTGTTAGGATATCCGAGGGCAAAGCGGTGGTGATGTTGATGAAAGGCAGTATGGCTGCAAACAGATGACTGATTGTGAGGATGAATGGGAAGTCCTTGAAGTACACTGAGTGTGTGAAGTATTTGGGAATTTGGGTTGGTCGGAGGATGAATTTCGAGGTTCATCTAAAGCGACTGCGGGTGAAAGTTTCGAATGTGGTGAGGCAAATGAGGCGTGTGTTGTGATGCGAATGGGGTATGAGGAAGTGAGAGATGAAAACGATCTATGAGGGATTGTTCGTTGCTTGCGCTTTGTATAGTGCGTATGTGTGGTGCGATGTCCTTAGGCACGAGTATGCAATGGTGCTGATGAACAGGTGTCAGCGAGTTGTGGCGGTGGGTGTGCGAATGTGTGTATGCTGGTTTCTACTGAGTGTATGTATGTATTAATGGGTTCACCACCTTCGGACATTCAGTGTATCAGGCGAGGTATTGCGTGTATGCTGAAGAATGGATGGAGCGTGCATGATAATGATTTAGTGACAGTAGATGGGTTGAATGGAATAAGTGTGGATAAGAGTGTGAAATTGATGAATGAGAAAATATATGTTCGGTGGCAAGCCAGATGGGATGAAGGTATGAAAGGAAGAGAGACATATGAATACATCAAGAATGTGAGGTTTTCTGAATGAAATACCGGCTTTGAGCCAAGAGTGTATGTCTGCTTCCTGCTCACAGAACATGGGATCTTGAATATGTTCTTGTGTGATCGTGGACTGAATGAGAGTGAAAGATGCGTCTAATGATGCCGCATGTAAAGACTGGAAGTATGTGTAACATGTATGAAGAACTTTGATACCTGAGTGCATATGTTGTGAATGTGAATGCGGATGTGAGTTCTGTTTTGGAGTGCAAGGCTAGTTATAAATGCTTTTGTGAGTATGCTGTGAATGTGTGTGACTGAGTGCAGTGCGAGGGATATAAGTTCACTCCCCTTTATCCCAACACGAAATCCTTGGGGAGTGACGACCCCATGGAACCTAGTTGGACAAACTCAAGTCGAGATATGCAAGAAACTCAATGGAAAGCATGTGTGACCTGCAAAGTTTACGATAAGTATGATCCTGACACTGCTACCGAGAGAGTTGACATTATATGCCCACGGAGAGGGGTTACTCTCCGTCGTCCGTCGTTACTCTCCAATTGGGTTGGATTCTCAGAGTCAGTTGGTGGAGCCCGAATAAGGGCTAGGATGCAACGAACGCCCCAAAGGAGGAGCTGTATTTACAGCTCAAACACCAGCCTGCAGAGACGGTAGCGATGCTTCCGACCCGACCATGGTTGTTCCCAAAACTTGCAACCAGGGAGATAATTGGTAGTTCCTGTATGCAGGAAAGCACTGATCTCGATCCCGCGACCATGGGATTCGTGTCTGTTGGACATTCATAGTGGATACGGGCACGTAAATGTCACTTGGATATTACCTGTGCCACCTCGCAACAGGAAGTCGAAATGTGCAAAAATTTTGCCGCGGTCTCGATCCTCTGCCACGGGGGAAACAGAGACGCGCTAACTGCGTTGAGATCTTCGATCAGTTCCTGGATGGCTTTTTATGATGTCTGATCAATACGAACCGCCGCGGGGACTCAAAGGCGGAGGTAGGAATCCTCTTGTTCCATGATGGGAAATTGTTTCCGCCAACTGAATGGCCGTTGGGATCGGCTCACATTTCGCCGCAACGTGCAGCGTCGCACATTTGCGGGAGTTGAAACAAAGTCCCAAGGATGAAACAAACTTCTCGCGGACTCCTCTGCTACGGACAAGATTTCCAATATGCTGGTCGGCAATACGACGACCAATGCGACGTCGTCCGGCCCCACGGTCCAAGAGATCGATTATCAGATTGAAAGGAATCTTGCTCAAGGGGAAGCCCAATTGCAATCCCCGAGAGCATGAGAATTAGGTCGGGACGAACATCGCGAGTCCTCACGCACATCATTGAACATCATGTCGACAACCCTTGCGAACACGGAGCTGTCGGTAAGGGTGCTTTTGACTTCCTGAGGAGCAGAGACGAAAGTGTCGGCCAAGTCGAACCACGCAATCAACATACTTCTTCCACGTGAGAGCGCTTTCTGTTATTTTCTTCAGCAAGAAGGATTGCCCGAGGCAGTCCTCGTGCGGCAGAAAGCCCTTCTGGGCTAAATCGGTCTTTTACGTGACACCAGCACGTCAAAAGACCGGCCATCACGGCGACAAACAGTTTGATGATGAGTGTACCCATCGCAATAAGCCTCTTATTGCTCAGAACGTAACGTTTGCACTTCTTGCATAAGCACAATGAGGATCTCTTTCCACTCCGGAGGAACTCCAGGCGAGAGCATGCATTGTAAACTGCGGTCACAACCGCTATTTCCGTGTCGGGGCTTTTTAGATCGTTATAGGTGAAACCGTCGGGTCCAGTGGCTGAATTTTTCATCTTTCTGAGGCAGCAGAGCACCTCTGAGATGTGCGACAAGGACATCGTTGGAAAAGGCAGACGTTTCCGCCGTCATAAGGAGAGGAGACCTGCACCTTCCGTCCGCGAGAAGGTAGACCTGAAGTGCTTTTGGATGTTGGACACTTCGCAGAATGAGGTGTCATTATACAGGACTTTCCAAACCGCGCGCATCTGATGGCCCGGTACAACTTTTGGATTTTTCTGGTGTCCATAACACACTCTTCACGACTGCGAAGAAACCAGCTGATCTGAAAGTTGGAGAATTGCACCGACTGTGCCTTTCTGTTCGTCGCATGCATCCGACCGACAGATGCTCCTTTGGAATTGCTACTCCGGGAATAGACCTCCTCGCTGGGAGGAGCCAGGCAATTTTCAGGGCGAGGACCACGAAGTATTCACTTGGTTGCGCCACGTTCGCGTCATCCACAAGGAAGGACCGAGTACACGCTGCCACCGCTGTGGCGGACAGTGACTCTTCGGGAACCGCTCAGCGAATTCCGCACTGGTCGTCATGTATAGGTGACAGAAGGTTCCGTGCCCGGTACAAGATAGCAAGCGTTGGACAGCGCACTAACCTTGTCGCGGCTCCCCCAGAGAAGTCAATGGTGTGAGACTCTTTCCGGACGATGGTAGTAGGTATCGCCCTCATCTCTTTTAAGTTCGGTTCACTTCTGGCCGGCAGTCATTGAGGAATAGGCGTGGCAAATTCGCGGCAGCCTAATCGGCTGGAGCCAAAAAACACTTAGCAAATTAGGAAAGCGACAGACAGGGACCGAGGTTTCCTCGAAGAAGAAATGAGCATGAGCTTTTGGAGAAGGATTTGGATATCGACGAGACTGTGTACTTAGTTTATCTCTTTTATTTAAAGATGAACTTGTACAATCAAGTTGACGACGAGCTTGAGAGAGAGCGGGCTATTTCGGACTTCGCGGTACTTCGCGGTTCGCGCTCGCGGACAGCTCAACTTGTTCTCTCTGCGCTCGAGCTCGCGTCGTCGCTCGAAGATTTTTGGATCTGCTTTTCTTCCCCAATTGGCCAAGCGTTTTTTAGGCTCTGGCCAATTAGGTGTCAGGGGTGATTGCGCCTCCTACTCTTCCTGGAGTGGGGCTGCAATTTTTCCGAAGGCACTTCTTCGAATTCCTAAATGGCGTAGCGGGATTTCTCTGGGTCTTGCACGTCGCCATCTGGTTTACGTTAGGCCCAATGGCTTGAGTGCTTACCCTTCGTAATCGTAGAATTTACGACGCTCGCGATTGCTGTCCTGGCCGTTCTAATATTACCGAGTGTGGACTTTGTTGTCCTATGCACTTTAGGAATAAAAACTTGGCCTTCGTCTTTCGACAGCTCGTATATCCTGAGAGTCGTAAAGTCTCCTAGCTTTTGTAGTGCTAGAACTTTCTCTACGTTCGCTAGCCGCTACAAGCTCGCCAACCAGGAACTTGTAAATAAAAAGCTCCGAATAAAAAAGAAATGAAAAACCCAACTTATTCTCGTGAATCCAGACGTCCTCAAAAAGTCAACTGACGTAGCTTTCGCGACAAAGCAAGGAAAAAACATTATAATAACAAAAATTTAAATTTCAGAAAAAGATAAAATGATACAGCTGTGGATAGGTGGGGCACACCAAACCAAATTGCAAAAATTCACATCCAGAGCAGTCAGGACAGAACTTAGAAAATCAGAATAACAGTGATTGAAGACTAATAACTGCTTTAATATACTAATAAAAACGATTGGTACATCGACTCAGGTGCTACTAATCCTGTGTCTCCGAATAAATATTAAATGGAGAATTATATTGCAGAAAAGAATTAATCTGTAACGGTTGCGGACAATAAACTTCTTCTTTCCACAGGTAGCGGATACAGTAAATATTAAAGGTCAATGTAAAAACAAAGTAAATACCAAAGATTTGCACGTACCTGGTCTAAATATTAATTTGCTAAACTAACGAGCAAGGATTTTATACTGGTTTTCGACGCATATGGCTGTAAATTATATAAAAATATCTGACTTACAAGTGAAGGGACAAGTGTTGGTAACAGGAACCAATAAGAACCGTGTATATAAATTAGATACCGAATCGTTAACATGTAACGCATACAGTGTCGTAAGCTGCAAACAGACTCAAGAACTCTGGCATAAAAGGCTTCGTCATCTAAACGATCGAAGTATGACACTATTAAGAAAAGATTTGGAGATTGAATATGAAGAGTTCAGTAAGAAACCCTGTGTAGCTTGCATCAACGGTAAACACACTACTAAAAACTACCATTGGATACCGAGGGTCAAAAAAGAGCAGAAGATTTTCTGGAAATTTTGCACGCCGACATTTGCGGTCCTTCTCCGATATTAAGCTGGTCAGGTGCCCGATATATATTTATCTTGATAGACGATTTTTCGTGCATGAGTTTTTGCTACCTTCTTAAGAACAAGAGCGATGTTATGAGCCTTTAAGGAATTCAACGCTTGGGTGACGAATAAGAAAAGTAGAAGTATTAAAATACTTAGAACAGATAATGGAACCGTGTTCACATATAAGCCGATGAAAGATTTTTTTCAATATCAATGACATCCGTTATGAAATCTCCATTCCGCACACTCCTCAGCAGAATGGAGTAGCTGAACGTGCTAGTAGAAGTATAATAGAGAAAGCTATCTGTATGCTGGAAGAATCGGGTTTAAACAAAAGGTTTTGGGAAGAAGCAGTGAGGATAGCTGTATACTTAAAAAATCGCTCGCCTTCAAAGGCAGCAAAAGTTAAAACACTGTACGAAATTTGGACCAATTAAAAAGTCGATTTAAGACATCTAAGAGTTTTCGGTTGCAAGGCCTACATGCACATCGAAAAACAATAGGGCACAAAATTCGATAAAAAGGTGAGAAAATGTATTTTTGTAGGTTATTTCTTAGACTCGAATCGATGTAGAATGATAGACCTACAAAATTCAAAACTAGAATTAAAAACAAGAAACATAACATTCGTAGAAGACGAGTTTCCAGACCAAAAGGAAGTAAAGGAATCTGAGAAGGGCACAATTGGTTTTGGACAAGAAAATCTGTTCTACAACATCACTACTGATTGAACAGAGGAAGAAAATGTCGAATCAGAATCCACAGTCAATATCGAGAATTTGAAAGAATTCGAAAGGGATAATCATTCAACATACGCACAGGAACGAAGATACCCAGAAAGAATACAGAAACCAAGAGAATTTTTCAGGTATGGTAAGTCAGCAGGCGTTCTTTATAGGAAATTCGGATCCAAAATCAGTAGCAATAGCATTGTCCAGTCAAGAGAGCAAAAGATGGAAGGACGCGATGAAAAACGAATTCGATGCTCACAAAAACAACGAGGTATGGGACTTAGTTTCTTTTCCAAATAGAAAGAAAGCCATAAAGTGCATGTGGGTATTCAAATCAAAAGCAAACGAGAACGGTAAGTTATTGCAATGCAAAGCTCATCTCGTAGCAAAGGGCTGTTCTTAGTCTTGTGGCACAGATTTTAATGAAACGTACTCGCCTGTTAGTAAATATTCCACTATTAGAATTTTATGCCTGATCGCACGGCGTACCTGCTCGTAATATTAGCGCGAGTCGTAGAGGTCTCGCAACGCATCGCAGCGTATATCGCTTGCGCCCTCCAAGGGGCATAAAGCTCCAACAAATTATAAGCCTAGAGGCGAAGAGAGACGAATTTCTAGAAGCACCGCCATATTAGAGAATTTTTGAACTGGTTTTCTACTGATCTTGTAGGGCTTTCACTTTTGATACTTTTCGGAAATTTCCTGCTATTTTTAAGCTAAAAAGAAAATATTATATTTTGCAGTTATTTCCTCTTACAATTTTCCTGCTGAACTTCAAGAATAGTTATGGCTAATCAGTCAAGTAGTACCGCAACAGTCACGACTTTTGTATTGAGAAACATTCCATCAGTTGAGCCCAAATTGGAAGAATGCTCGAATCCTTTCTCGTGGAAGTTCACCATGAGAAATGTCTTTGATAGGCATTGACTTGTGGGATTGCGTTGCGAGAGAGGATAGTTCAATTGATATGGAAAGAGATCAAAAAGTCTTAGCGTGCATTTGCCTAAATGTAAAGCTTCATTGCAATATTCATTTAAGAGAAGCAACTTCAGCAAAGAGGCATGGACAAAATTGTGTAAGGCGTATAAGGATAGAAGTTTGCCACGCATTGTAAATGTAATGAGAGTCTTATTAGAGATTATAACAACTTTCATGACATGAAACGTTATATTTCTGAAGCGACAGCTGTCTCGCAAAAATTGAACGATGAGGAAATCCTATAGAGGATAAATTACTTGCAATTATTATCTTATCGGGTCTGCCAACTCAATATAAACTGATGAATTTTGATATTAATAAACCGTACACTTTGGACCATAAATGTATTATGATTCCGTGCTCTTAGAATGTACGTATTCAAATCACTGGCCGTAACTGAAGAGAACGTCCGTGGAACGTTCAGCTTATTTATGTACATATATAGATCTACATGTTAATCCTAGATGACACGATTAGTATCAGAACTGTAGGTGATTTGTTTTGGTAATAGTTTATTTTACACGATTACAATTGCCTACAAATATTTCGCGTGTTCTATATAATCGATGATATCGGATTTCGAATACGGTTTGCTATTATGATTCGTGGCCTAGCGAAAATGCACCTGCCGGTGAGGAGGTTGTACCAAAGAATGTGGCGTTGTTTTCGCTGTGTTATCGACAGTTCTGTAAGATTCCCATTGATTGAGACTTCAGAATCAAATATGAAATTAAATACTTCGTTTCGTTGGTGATTCGTGATGGTCTCATCTTCGAAAAACATGACGTCCCGTGCTATCAATACTTTATTGGATCTTCCGCGTCGACTAATTCGCATCCCTTAGTTTACGTAGGATATCCAACACATATGCAACCTCTTCCTTTCGAATTTAATTCGATTGTGTTTCGGTATATGTATGATGGCTTTACATCCAAGTACTCTTGAATGTTTATTCCCTGACCAGACCTCTAAAAGGGTCTTACCTCTAACAGTTCTGGTGGGGCATCTATTCTTTAAGTAAATCGCTGTTCTAATGACTTCTTCCCAAAATTTCGTATTCATCTTTCCGTCTTGTAGCATACATCGTGCCTTTTCCACAATTGTTCGATTCGCTCGTACTACTACCCCGTTCTGCTCGGGCCTATGCAGTACTGAGGTTTGATGTCTAGTTCCATTAGCATTTAGATACTCGTCCATCTCTTGTTGATAAGTTCTCGTCCATTATCCGTTCTGATTGTTTTAATATATTTTCTTTTTTCTCGTTCTAGCCATACTTTAAATTCCTTAAAAGCATGCAGTACTTGATTTTTATATTTCATAATCCTTGAAAAATCGTCCACCGATCAACTAGTTTCTCGTATTGGCCCGCATATGTCCGCATGGATAATCTCTAGTAAATCGGTTGCTCTTTTTGCTCGATTTTGGGGAAAAGGTTGTCTCGACTGCTTTCTTTTCGCACATCCTACACAGGGTCGCCTATCCTCTCGATCGAACTGGACTCTAGACGCTAATCCTTTTTGTAGTAAGTACATGCAGCGATCATTTAAGTGACCAAGTCTCTCGTGCCATAAATTATGACTTTGCGGATTGAGTGTGGCAGCAGACGCATTAGTTGTGTAGTGGTATGTAACCTATATAAGCCATTTTCATTCGAAGTGGTCGCGATTGAATTACCAATTACTTTGCAATCGTCTTTTAAATAAATATTGCATATGGTTTCATCAAAAGCGTTCGTGAAACTTTTATTTGCTAATCCACATATAGATAACAGGTTGGTTGATAATCCGGGAACGTGAACGTTTGAAATAGTTTTTGATTGAGAATAACATGGTAGATTTATTTCAACGTTCCCACTTCCGGTGGCTGAGAGCGCTAAACTCTCCAAGACACATAGAGTCTTATTTGTGCAATTTTGGAAGCCTTTAATCCAATTTTTATTTTTAGTCATGTGATTGGTGGCTCCCGAATCTATGTACCAAATTTCCCCGTTCGTCTTTGCCATGAGGAGCCTCAGGAACCCTCGATCATTTTTTCCGAAATGCTTCGAAGAGTTTGCATTACGATTTCTTGCTTCAGATTGAGTTTTCCTACATTACGATATGACGTGCCCTTTCTTTTTACAAACAAAGCAAATTACATCTTTCCTTTGAGGTTTATTAATCTGATGTCTTTGCTCACCTTTTGTGATAAATGCCACCTCACCTGAGACGGTTTCACTATGATTCTTCACCTCTCCTTGCAACAATTTATGTTTGATCAGTTCACTCGTAATTTGCACTCCTGATCCATCCAACGCCATCACAAACGGTTTATAGCCCGATCGCAAACCAGTCAACATTATAACCGCTAGCAATTTATCTACCCGTGTCTTCATATGCTTTATTCAATCTCATCTAGCCTTCCTGTTCAGAAGACACGTTATACAAATGTACATGGCAATGGGGCTTTACGTTAAGGCTAATGCAAACGAGAGCCTTTATATCTCGCTTTGAAATAGGATCGGTACGTTCTACGCATTCCCACAGATCCAACCCGACTAGAGATATTTTCATCATAAATTTCCATGATGAAAAATTAGAACATCCATCGCGTTTTGGTTCTATTGACGATATGAATCCCATCGAATGCGTGATATTGTGAATGTCGTCGTCGAAGTATAGTGCATGAACAGCAATATATACAAAAACAGGAAAAAAAATTTTTGTAATTTCCTTCTAAAAATCCGTATGATATTAGTATAGATACTGAGAAAAACGATACGAGGAAGCGTTTAAAGAGAACGTTTCCACGTGCTCTCTAATGGTGGAACGAAATAAAACTCGCTCCAGCACGTGTGTAATAAAATGCGACTTAATTTCTCTGATGAAGGAAAATATGAGAAAGAAACGACTTAATCGTTTAATTTTTATAATTCTCATTTAATTTTTATAACACAAACCACCTACTTATCACTCCTGGGCCCATAATTTGATGAATTTTTGCTATATAAATGTACAGTATACTTTGGACGATAACAGTGTAGCGGCTAGCATATGACGGAGAAAGTCGTTCTCGCGACAAGAAAAGCCAGGCGACTCTACGAATCTCACGTCAGACATGCTCCTGAATAACGAAGGCCAAGTCTTGTTCTTACGGTGTGTAGCATCCGCGAGCGTCGTAAATTCTAGGATTAGGAAGGGTCAGCACTTAGGCCAGCGGGCCTAATAAGATACACCTGATGGTAACGTGCAAGACCCGGGAAAACCCCGCTACGTCAATCAGAAATTCGGGGAACTGTCCCCGGAAAAATTGCAGCCCCACTCCAGAAAGAGTAGGCGGCGCAATTTCCCTGACAACCTAATTGGCCAAAGCTAAAAAACGCCGGTACTTGCACAGTCGCGAACGACGCGAAATAATTACGTCACAGAGAATTAAAATATATCTCTGGTCGCGAAAGTCGAATTGTATAAAGTATAAAATGTGCTGGCCGGTATCGTAACGGTAGCTTGTATAATTTCTCTATATTTCGGAATTATCGGGCGAGTTCCAAAATATAGTAGCGTTCCACTTTCTTCAGCATGTTCATACATCAAGCCGATGTATTCCTACGTTTCCGCGTGAAGAAATTAGCAATTTGAGATGTTTTAGTAATTGGAATACCTTAGATACACGTCGCTGCCCTTCTTCAAGATCGTCGACCGGTATAGCAATATCTTGGGACACTGAACACTTCTGGGAAATTCCAAAATGACGGTGGCTGGGATCATCGTGTTGCTCGTTTTTAACCAAGTCTTCCAGCAGTGTTCCGAAGTCCGTCTAAGTGTGTAAATAAAGAGGTATGATAGAATATTAAAATAGTGTAAGTTCGAGTAAACTAAGTTAACTACTTACTAAGTTCAGTAAGTTCACTAAGTTTACTATTTTACTAAGTTAAAACTAACTCGATAAGTATATATATAATTAAATATATGGATATAATAAAATATAGTAAAATGGATTCAAATGAAATAAAACAGCGCGAAATAAATCACTTAATTAATAAACATTCAATTAATTAATTAATTCTGTGTACAATTGATTTAGTAATTTTTAAAACAGGATAAAATCATTTTGGCAGTCGCTGGTTAAAATATTGTACTTAGAATATTGTATGCGACGGAGCTCTGCGGATTAATGGGGAATAGTCTGACCAGGAATATTAAATCATCCAAAACCAGCGAATGCCGCCTTTAACCAGCAAACACTGCCTTCAACCGGAAGAACTCCCCTCCACTCATGATAACCGAACATATAAAGAATCTCTAATGAATTTAATAAAGACTTCTTAAACTGTCAACTGTCAATGCGTTTGGCTTTGTTAGTGTGTATCCAATTCCCGGTTATAAAACCTGGTACGATGTAATTAATTATTTTTCCCCTTACAAGTATAGCCAAGCACTGCAATTACTAAAAAAATATAACTGCATTCTACACATGTGCTCGTGAACTCGAAATATTACAATCGCGGCTTAAGAAGTGGAATAATGGTTTCATACTTAAATTATTCAATAAATGATTATTAAATAGCTTGGTAAAATTCAGACTTATACACACGCACCGTCACAATAGAATTAGCGAGATTAAAACCAACAAAATCGGTTGAATAACGAATGTACACTTGTACGTACACTTGTACGCAATAACGAATGGTAGTAAGTATACAGCAAATAGAAAAAGTATGGATTGAAGCCAATGTATTACTATTGAATGTGTTCGAATATGACTATCGACCGCACAGTATAGCATCGAATAGAAACAAAATAAAATGGGCTGGCTGATACGCATTACATGAAATAAATAACTAGAAATCTCAAATTATGAAAAATTAGAATAAAATAACTTAACTAAAATATATTAATCCAATCGGCTTTTGTTTAGCCGATCTGTATGTTGATTAGAATACGATAAATGAATGAGTAAATGTAATTAAATTGTTAGAACAATACATAAATAATAAGTACGCAGAACGCATATCAGTGGATAAAATATAACAAGTTGATTTAAATTAAAAACGATTATTCGGTGTACTGGTCTCTGTGATGTCACGACTCAAGGGCGAGCCTGTTATTTCCAAAAAACTAAACAGACAGCTCCAAACAGATAGGTCACGAACACGAAGAGCTTGTATCATTGTGCTGGTGTATGCTACGTACAATAGCACCACAAATTTCTCGCCGCTCGCCGAATTTATATTTTTTGCGTCATTATGCTTACGCACCACAGTTTCGTGAAATTCGCCTCCTACTTTGTTTCAAACATTGCGCCCCAGTATGAGGATATTCTAAAATAATAGTGGTATCGGAGTCCTCGTAGATGGTTTCCATTGTGGTGGACATTTTGTATTAAATTTTTAAACAAGAAACTGACCAATTGTACAATAATACTAAATAACGCTAAAGATATACTATAGATGAGTGGTTAGTCGTCTTGTAAAACGCGTATCAGAGCGTGGCAGAGTCAGATAAAATGTAACAGAGTAAATGAATAAAACGATGAGTGAATAGATAAAGTAAGTAAAGACAATAGAGTAAAATAGATGAACAATAATGTAATATAAAACAGAAATATAGTAAAACAGAACAGCCGGGCACACAATATAACAACGGGTAAAATAGAATATAATTGGACAAAATTATGAATAAATAGATAAAATAAATGTAGAATGGAGTGAAATATGTAAATAGACGCGTTGTGAAATGAACGGGAATGTGTTATTGTATAATACTATAAAATGAAGGTCGACTGTTTTATTTTATCCGCAGTATAACGGCGAATAAAATAAAATAAAGTAAAAACGGTGGATGCGTTATAAAACGAAATAAATATGATGTATTGTAGCAAAATACAACAGTAGCTGACCGACAGGTGTAATAAATGAAAATAATAATAATAAATGGAATAAAATAAATAATTAAATACATAAATAACTGACTAAATATATTAATAAATAAATAAGTAGACGTGTATATTTAAAAATAAAATATAATAGATTAAATTAAAATCTAATAGTATAATAAAATCTAAAATATTATAAAATTGACTGTAATTAATAGCACTTGGCCGGTTCCGGCTATGCGCGGCTATACAAGAGCGAGCTCGTTAAATTTGAATAATCAAAATAAAGTACCAAGGTAACGTCTGGGTCAAAACAGGATAATATTGTCCTGTACACACAACTACTCAACTAATAGTAGAATAAGTCTGTTCGCCTGTAATAGAACAAAGCGCTATAAGTAAAACGGGATTCGACAAATAAAACAGATAAATAAAAAATTAAATAACTAAAATATCACAAAATACAATAAATAATCGTACAATAATTTATTAAAATGAACTATAATCTGGTCAAGGCGAAACGGTGATAGTTAAGGGCGAGTCTATTAATTTCGAATATCGAAATAAATTATAAAATGCGAATAGGGACAAACATATTAACAATAACAATACTGTTGTGCTAGCACTATGTTGAGTACATCAACGGAACAAGCTCTTTTTACCTACAATTTGCTCGCCCGATCTCTTCTTCAAATCTATATTTCTCTCCTCTGTATAACAAAAGGCATCGATGCTCTTCGAGATGGGATCCACTAACAAGAAGATCGTACAGTCAATGTCTCCGTCAGGCTCTATCGCAGGCCTATTACTTCGTCGCAAGTATGTCCGACTGACTCACGTCCCTCTTCGAGAGTAACAGAAGTAGAGCCCTCTCCATATATATCTTTCTAAACCATCATTTCTTTCTTTTCTAGAAAGAGACGCGTGAGCCCCACCACATCACGCGAATTCAGCCGTACACACCAATACGATTGCAGTGCGCCCCTCTTAAAGTCAGATTTCATATGTGTTGGTTTCATCTATTACACATAGTTAGCTTACACGTGGTGGCAGGCTTGGTTAAACGAAAGTAGGGTTCGCGTAGCGCCTAGAAAGAAAGGAAGAAGGGGAAGGTCATCAAGACTCGGACTTGTGTGGCTCAGAATAGGGCATTATTCGAATAAAGTTTTATTCGAATAACATTTCGAACGAATTCTTCGAATAAAATTTTATTCGTATAATATTTCGAATTAATTCTTCGAATAAAATTTAATTCGAAATATTTACTGAAATAATGTAAACAAAAAGAATCGGGAGTCCTTTTTTCACAACTTTGGTTCATCTAATAAATTTGCTTTTAGTTTTACAATTCTTTGTTCGAACATTTTGTCGGTTAATCTGTTTGCTTTAGGCGAGTTTGTCATTGTTGAAAATGAAAACAAACGCTCCGTTGGAGCAGGAGGTGGCAAAGGAGCGCTATATTTCAAAAATATGTTTTTTTCTTTTAAATTGTAAAAAGCAAATTCACTAAATAAACCAAAATTGTGATAAAAGGACTCCTGACTCTTTTCGTTTACATTATTTCAGTAAATATTTCGAAAAAAGTTTTATTCGAAGAATTTATTCGCAATATATTCGAACAAAATTTTATTCGAATAATGCCCAACTGTGTGTTCGAATAAGCTTTGTTCGAATAAAATCGTAAGTAACGAATAACTTTTTCTCGAATAAAACCGTTATTCGTAAAGAACGAATAATTCTTCCTCGAAGAAACTCGTTATTCGTAAGTAACGAATAATTTTTTCTCGAATAGAATCGTTATTCGTCATTTACGAATAAATTTGACAGATTTGTTCGTTATTCGTTCGAATAAAATATGCCAAACTCTGGTGTGGCTTATGGAAGGAAAGAAGTTAAAAAAGCCTCTATTATTTGGAACCAATCAGACAAAATAATGATAAGTAAAGTATATAACACGGAATATATGGAATAAAATAAAATGCAAAAATAGAACACAATCGAATAAGTGAAAAACGGCATAATCGGATAAAATATCACAAGTGAAATAGGCAAATGAATCGCAAAAAAAAAATAAAATAAAGAAATATATTTATGACTAAATAAAATTAAATAACATAATTAAATAATTCAACATAATTATACAAATAAAATACAGTAAAATAAAATATACGGCTAGAATAACCGAATTAAAATATGTAAGCGCATTATACAATATAAATAGGACGAATTAGTTTATATATAAGAACGGGCTACAATTGAATGAACGAATGGTTAAAATTCCACAAAATAAAAACGGTAAAACAATAAATAAACAAATTAGTTAAATAGGATAAAACAAATACTATCAGAAAATAAGTAAAGCATAAAATGAACAAATAAATCGATAAAAACGCAAAAATAAATATAAATGCAGTTGAGTAAATTAAGAACACAAAATGAGATGAAATATGGTAGTATTGTTGGCAACTACAAAATGGAATAAAACGAATCGAAGTCCTGACAGTGGATTTTAGAATCTGTAAACTATTCGATGTTAATTGTCATCAGAAATTTTTAAAGTTTGTTTTTTAATAACTATTGCTACTACTACTATAATGACTATTACCTAGAGCTACGTGTGTAGCTGCGTAGAATATAAACGTTGAGTCGCCGATTTTTTATAGTTTCTATAAATACATCGAGGCGGTCTGCAATTGTCTTGTATAACGGGTGTTCTTAACGGTTTTACAAACATTTTGGAAATTAAGACCGCGCGGCGGTTATATGTATAGTGGAAGGTTACTCAAAATGTTGAGTTTCATAAACATTTAAATTTGAAAATTCATCAAAATCTGTGAGGTGTACCCTTTCATGCACAATTACCTAACAATCTTCTAAATGAAACAACGGGTACGATAACAGGAAAGTATGAAAGGAAACAAATGGCCTCAAAAATATATCTGAATGTCAGTTCAAAATTTCCCAAGAAAAGCAAGCGCTCAGAAAAACGTATCATTATGCACAAAAATTAAATCACTGGCTTATAATTTACCCATTATGCTGTACTCGTTCTCTCATGTTATGTTATGCTGGTTCTCCTGATACAAAGATTTTTCTAAAAATGTAAATGCTGTAATATTTCGTGACCCAGATGGAAGATGTATCAGGAGAACCTCCCATGGACGGTCCCTATCGTGTCAGCTCTTCGAGTATCATGCTCTCCTGATACAGAATATGAATTTTCAGCCAGAAATTCCATCTGGGTCACGAAATATTACAGCATTTACATTTTTAGAAAAATCTTTGTATCAGGAGAACCGCCCGTCGGCCGAATCTTTCCAGCCACCTTTTCGGTCTTGTATCCAGTATCCTCGTGTCTTTGTAGGCTCCAGATAGTCTGTACGTAGTTACTTTGTTAATATTAGCATCCTTGACGTATACATAGTAATGTGGATATATGTTTAAGCAAATGACTTCCAAGGCTATTTGATCTTTTTTCCAATCTACGCTATTTTCATCTGGTGATATAACTCAGCCCCATCGGTCTAATCCGATCAGCGTCATTTTCATGTGGAAAAGTTTGAAGTATCGTCTAGTTTTGTATCTATTGATGGGATGTTCCCCAATACATTTCCTGGTGTTATGTTTGAATTTAACCATGTGTTCGATTGTTGGGTAACTATTGCTTACATGAAGAAAATATGTTATTTGAAGAAGACAAAGAGATTTATCAAATAGTTTCTCTTAAACTTTGGGCGTAATAGCAACGCAAAAAAAAAACAAAATGTGAAGCCGTTTTACTGCAATTTGTATCACGAAATGGCGAACTCATCGACTAATAGTTTATCGTGAAATTGACAAAAAAATTTGCCTTTAACCATTTAGCCATTGCTTTTCAATCAGCTTGTTCCTTTCTCCAGATATAAACTAAATAAGCAAACTGCTGAATAAAAATAATTACAGCTGGCTGATGTTCGGTAATAATTTTTTCTACATCTTTGGACACATTTCACTTGCACGTGGACTGACTGAATGATACAGAATATACTCGTACTCTACATATATTTATATAAATATCTAAAATATTTATATAAATATCTAAAAAATGACGCGATTACTATTGTTGGTAAATTAGAAATCTACCGACACTAACATAGATCGTGAAAAGATAATCCTATCTTAGACATCTGACTGAATAACGTCACTTCCATTGTAGCCATCAGGCCGAGAAGCTGCACTTCTGATACTCGTGCACGGCGCTCTCATCGCTCGGTTGAGCGACTGGAAATTTATTCGTGTAGGAAGGTCGCGCCCAGTTGTCGTTGTTGACGCTTCTATCGTCTTGGTTGTTATGGCCGCAACTGCGACTGTTCCATCCTGGACTCACTCGCGTGTGCTGGTGTGGTGTCGTTTTATGTAGTGGGCCGGGTATGGGCCTCGAGCCGCAAATGGCGCACACCTACTTTGTGAAGATGGGGGTAGTGAACCTTGACGGGTTTCTCGTGGTCGCCTGAACTCTGATACACCTCCTTCCTCTTGACCTCTCTCGATGACAGTCCTTTGTAACAAAATGGTCAAGTGAATATTTTTGGGCGTGTGAACTTCAGCAGCATCACCGACATGTCACTCTTATCATGCTTAACAGCTGTGTCCATCCCAGTGCGCGCCGGGGCGTTCAAGGGAGAGGGTTGCGAGCGCAGTTCCTTTCGTTCCTTCTGATGCAGTGTAGAAGGCGTTCCGCCCTCGCGCAACGCACCTTCTCATCAGTCGATCCCCGATTGCACGACACGTACGGTTGTTGGCGCAGGTGGAATTTGCGACAGAGGACACACCCCCGCGACTGAGCTGTACGCCTTCTTGGTCAGCCTTTACCTGACCACGCTGCACGAAGGGTCGTACGCGCAGACGGAATTTCACGTAGGGAGCGCTCCTCCAAGCTTGCGCAGCTCAGTCCTCTTCGAACCGCGCACCGAGCAACACCTATCTTCAGGGTGGTACTTCCTCTTCTTCTAACTTCTCCTCCCGCGGAGACGGCGGAGACACTTACCGCGCCTGGGTCTCTTTTTCTACGTGCAACGCAACGGGGTGGGGTGGTCCACCAGACGTCCTTCGCACGGTGGCGGCGCGATCCGGTGTCCACCGCAATAACGTGATAGCCTTAGTGATGCTCTAGCCTCACATGTGCTCTCCGACGTAGCTAACCTCGAACGCTCGGCTAGCAACACAACTTCTGTCACCTGACATAGTGGGTCTCCTCCGGGTGTGTGGGAGTAGGGTGTACTCTCCTGGTCTACTCCCCTCGTCCAGGCATCGGGGCGGCGCCTCGACCGGCCTGGAGGCACTCGCGAGTGGCGCGCGAAACCGAGACGTGAACGAATCGGTACCGAGTCGTTCGCGATTAAAAGTAGCCTAATTTACGGAACAAATCCCAGCGGAACTGCGGGCGGACTGTATCCCCGAGGGATAATACATTCTGCTCGCCAGAGCGGCCAATTTTTCTTTATTTACAAATAGGAAAGGCTAGCTACGACATTCCGCCATCGCGCACTAATAAAATAAATACAACAGAAATAAATAATTAAATAAACAAGAAGAATAAATGAATAACACACTAAACGGGCTCAGTTGGTGCGGCACGTGCAGGAGTTGCGGTGAGAGTCAATACCGTTTATGCTAAGCCAGTAGCAGGCATGGGACGGTGTTTAATCTAGGTTACAAATTAAAAAATTTTTACAGATATAAAATTACAGGCAAATCTATAAAATTGCGTTAAACGCTCAAAGAGTATATAATAGAATTAATAAAACCCTGAGTAATTATATATATAACTAAATCCATGTAAATGAAAAATTAAGCGAGGAAATAAAACATATTAAATAAGATAGAAAAATGTCGATTTGACGATGAGACGAGGATTATAAGCGATAATTTAGGCGGCTAAAGAAGTACCGAATGATCCGTGTATCAGTGAAAGAGCGATAAAAGGGTGATAAAAGCTTAGCAGTAGAAATGTAAAAGATAGACAAGTAAGTCGAGATTAAAATTAAAATTAGTCCTGGCGGGCAAAAATCCAGAAAGAATAGAAAATTAGAAATCGTTGTTGCTCGAGCAAAAGACATCATCGTTGCATTCTTTTGGAGCTCATCGAGCGTGACAAAGACCTCGACTAGGAGCCGTGGAACAGGCACGCTGTAGTGTTTGGTCCCGGCGACATGATCGATGTACATGTCCCGAGAACAAAAGATGGTGCCGGAGACCATCAGTTGTCTCATCACTGCAGCGTAACCTGATGAGTCTCACAGTAGGGTCAGCAGACGACAATTGTGCAGTTGCCCGGCACACACACATCGCAGCAGTCCACATGGACGGTGTAACTGCACCCACAGAACGAGTCGGCGAGAGAGCGATACTTAAGTATCTTCTCAAGTATCGCCTTCTCAAGCGCTTCGAAAGTATTTTCGAAGGGGCATTGACCTTGGGTTATATTGACCTTGACGACGCTTCTCGACGACTCATACGTTAAGACCAGATCGGGACGTAGTGCCGCGTATTCGTCCACGCCTGGAATGCGCTGGGTAACCCATAGAACAGCAGGTACCTCGGATGCCGCGGTAAGTCGCACGACAAAACGGTTACGACGTAATTGATAAGTGGCCGCGTGGGGGCCGCAGTGGCAGAGTACGAAGGGAAGAGTACTGACTCATAGCCACACCGACGACATCTTCTATCACCGTCGCCCCATCGACGCGCCCCATTTAAGGGGAGGACCGCGAGCCGCGTGCGGTAAACGAAGCGCCAATCAGCGAAGAGTATGAAGCGCCCCTTCCGCATGAAGTTCTAGCGTAAAGTTTTTAGGTAAAAATTAACCATACCAAGGAATTTCCTAAGCTTCCGTATAACGGTAGGTTTTGGAAATTTTCTAATAGCTTCAACGCGATCCGCAAGAGGTTTAATTCCGTCTTTATTGACGGTGTATCCTAAAAAAGTGACCTCGGGGACGCCGAAAACGCATTCCGCCGAATTAATTACGATGCCGGGATTAATTACTTCTGCTCGGCCTCGGTGGCTGATGCGATAAGGAAATCATCTATGTAAGCGTAAACAAAATCTAGCCCGCGTATTACTTGGTCTACGAAACGTTGGCAAGTTTGCGCCGCGTTCCGCAGACCGAACGGCATAAAATTGAACTCGAATAGCCCGAACGGCGTCGTGATTGCTCGGTCATTCGGTGCGACCGGTATCTGATTATACGCGCGTACTAGATCTATTTTAGAGAAAATATTCTTACCGTACAACGCGTGCGCTAAATCCGCGATATGCGGTGGTGAATACCTCTCCGGTACGGTACGAGCGTTGAGTGCCCGGTAGTCGCCGCAGGGTCGAACTATCCCGTCTGTCTCTGGCACCAGATGTAGAGGCGACGCACATGGACTCTTCGACGGACGGATAATTCCTTGTAGCGTGAATTCTATCTCGTCCTTCACTGCTTTGTAACGGCCCGGCGCCAACCTTTTGGTTTTGCAGCATACGGGTGGTCCTGGTGTCGTTTCAATGTGATGCTCGACCTGATGCTTCGGCGTTTCTTTTCCAAATACGGCTGGCCTTGTAATAGCTGGATATTGTGACAGTAATTTATTGAACGGAGTGTAGCGGCCCTACGATTCCTCGACTACGAGTTTCGAACACTCGACTAGCACAAGCCGCAAGTGGCTGCGCGCCTAGCGTCGAGGTCCTACCGATCTCCGATGTTAAGCAAGCAGCATGCGGAACCCCGCTAGGAGGGTTATCCGGGCCCAGCCTAGCGTGGTTCCGCATGCTGCTTGCTTAACATCGGAGATCGGTAGGACCTCGACGCTAGGCGCGCAGCCACTTGCGGCTTGTGCTAGTCGAGTGTTCGAAACTCGTAGTCGAGGAATCGTAGGGCCGCTACATCACCCCCTTCCCAGTGTAAACGATACTGAGAAGATGAGGAGACTCATAGTAGCGTTGCGGCCGGTGAAGAAATGATGCCGGGCCCTGAGTGATCAAATCGAAAAGGTACCAGGACCGAGCGAAAAAAACTGAGAGCAGCCATTCAGCATCATTTCTCTGATGTTAAGCAAGCAGCATGCGGAACCCCGCTAGGAGGGTGATCCGGGCCCAGCCTAGCGGGTAGTTATAACAACAAGCATCTGGGGTAAGGAGTCGCTGCCATCAGCCCCACTGATGAGTCTAGGCAGTGACTCCGAGACGAAACGCAATCGCCTTTCTCCACACTTCCTTTCACACACTCCTTCAGTCCTTCCAGCAGCATCCTGTGTCTTTAAAATTCTTCACAGATCTCTAAACGGAGTATCGTCCACGATCGTGCGAATGGACTCGATGACTCTGTTCATGACTTGTCCCTCAGCCGACATGTGTCTTACGGCGTCGAGCAGGCGTCGGTTTCGCGGGTCCACCAGGAGGTTATATTGGAATAAGAAATCTATCCTGATGATGGGGCTCTCGACGTCTGCTATTACAAAACTCCACAAGAATTCTCGGCGGAGTTGTAACTCGAGCTTCCTCATAATATTGCCGTATGTTGCGATCCGTGTTCCGTTCGCTGCCTGTAGTACGTACTCACTTTTATGTAACTGTCCCTTCACACGCGAACAGGGGTACACGCCTTTTGACGGTCCGTAATAAATATACGGCCGGTTCGGAGTCCGAAAGCTTGCGTGCGCAGATCCTCTTCTTCCTCTCGTATCCTGTAGAGGGCAGCCTGCCCTCGCGCTGGGCACTCTCGCCTCACTCGAGCGTCGTCTCCTCGACGCGCACGGTTTCGCGCGCTTGTATGCTTCATTTTAGAGGGCTCTTGCTCACAACACAGGGCTCCTGCACGTTCTCCGGATTAGAGCGGCTCAATCCGCTATCAAAATGCGAAGAGCGGAGCGAGTTCGCTCGCGAGAAATCTTCGAAACGCGGGACAATTTTCTAGTTATTCGAGTGCTTTCTCTTTTCCGATGCTTGCCCCGTACACCTAGTGCCGCTTACAATTCCACCTGAGCTTGCGGGTCTCCTCCGGTTGGTTGGAGGGTGGGTGTCTCTCCCTCCGGCTCACCTGGCTCTCACAGGCTCTCACAGGCTCCTCTCCTCGTCTAGGCGTCTGGGCAACGGCTCCTCTTCACGTGGTGAGACTCGCGTTCGAGCGCGAAAACATGTCGGGAAAGGTTCCGCGGCGCGGCTGAAACCAGGTCGGCGAGTCGGGCCCGGATTGGCGGATCGGGTCGTTCAGTGTTGTACCGGGACGAATCAAAGTAACGCTTAACTCTGAGACCAATTATTGGGCCAATCCCAGCGGCACTGCAATACAGGGCTGACCCACGGGAGCAGGAGTGAGCCCCAGAAACTCAGCCCAGTTCCAAAAATCAGGTTAACATACTGGCTCTCCTTTGGAGAGTGTATCAGGTATTATGCTGATAAGAAAAGATAAATTACACCTTTATTCACAATCAATGTTTCGAGCGAGGATAAAACCTACGCGATATAATACATAAAGGTAGACAGAGCGACCGTTTAGGATATTTTTAGTTTATATTATATGAAGGAGGGTGAAACAAATATACCCATCCTTCGCGCGCTAATAGAAATGAACAAATAAGTTAATAAAAATAGAGAAATCAGTACAATAAATATAATTACATGCAGGCAAAGCTAGTGCCGCGCGCGCTACGCTGCTGTGACAAATATACTCGCTTCCAACAATGAGCGATATCATGCACACATGCTGGTGTTAAATATTAGTCAGTGATTAAAAGAATTATTGGAGAAGGATGAATGGATAACGAGACTAAGTTCTTCTTGTAATCCATTATTTCAGAACTTTACTTATACAAGCTAGCTTGATGGCGAGCGAGTTACTTCTCGGTGGCGAGCGGGTAACTTCCCGATGTGCGAGTGGGTTACTTCTCACTGTGAGTGCGCGTTACTTCTCGGTGCTCTAGCTCGCGTCGTCTTTTAAGAAACCTCGGTCACTGGCTTTAGCTTTCCTAACTGGCTAAACGTTTTTAGCTCTGGCCAATTAGACCGTCTGGGAAATTCCGCCGCCAACGATTTGGGCATTCACTTTAGAGCGTGGCTGCAATTCTTCTGGTGACAGTTCCCCGAATTTCTGGATGACTCAGAGGTGTTTTTCTCGGGCATTACAGGTTACCATCTGGTATATATTACGGCCGCCAGCCTAGGTGCTGACCCTTCGTAATCCTACAACATACGACGCTCGCAATTGCTGTTCTGGCCGTATTACTATTAACTGGTGCGACTTTATTGTCATACCCAACATAAGAACAAAACTAGGCCTTCGTCATTCAACACCTTGAGAGTCCCTTGCGACCTCGTAGAAGGTCGTCGACGGCGTAGCTGGTGGAGGCGTAGGCCAGTTCCTTGCTGGTATCGATGGTGTTGTCGCCCTCTTCTTCGCTGTGGTCGCCATCGTCGGTGACCTGGCCGGGGTGGTGCGACTCGAAGTGCCAGGAGAGGTGTTGACATTCCGCCGCGGTGTCTTCCTATTCCCGGGCGAACTTCGCGTCCCAGGGGGCGTCTTGTGGGTCCCCGGTGATATTCATGCCCCGAGGACGTATCGCAGGCGCTGAGTGCCTGAAATTCAGGGAAGGAGAGTTAGAGGTGGTGACGCTAGAGCTGGTACCCTGCGTCACATACAGGGCGACCAGTGTCAATGCAGATCCTGCCTGCACGGCAGCAGCTCTCGCCGTCCTCGGGGACGGAGCAGCACGTGCCGTGTATGGCTTCGTCCTAGTCGTTCCCGGCCCCGACTCGTCTGTTATCCATGGCGAAGATGAGTCCGACGCCGCTGACACGGAGGAGATAGTACCGGCTTCGAGATAGTACAATGTTCGCATTCGTTTTCGGTGCCGGATTGCTCCCCGGATAACGCGTGCCCTCGGACAACCGCTCGGGGCCGCTCGGAGGCGTCTTAAAACCGAAAATACTATACGGAGACGAAAGGCCCGAGGACTCGCTTCGCAACGCCGTCGACGCCCTCGTGGCCCTTCGTCCGGTTGTCGAAGGTAAAACGCGGGACGAACCCGAGCACGTGTTTCTCCCTGCTTCCAGGAGCGGCGGTAGACTCCACCGCACGACGAGGACCTCTTCATCCCTGATCTTCGGCGCTGCTCTCGCCACGCAGAGCGTCCGGCTGCTTCCGATTGCCGCTATGGTTGTCGTCGCAGTCGCAGTCGTCGTCGTCGTCGTCGTCGTCGTCGTCGCGCTCGGGCACGATGGCGATGCTCGCAGGAGAGCTGGTGAAGGTCGTTTCGTCGTCTGGCCTGTCGAAGTCCTAGAACCCGCCATCGTCGTCTTCGTTATCGTCGTTGGGGTGGTGACAGTCGTCCGTTCCCAGAGCAACTCCTGGCCATGTGCGTGTGCTGCTGCGTGGTGTACCTTTACGTCCTTGATCGGGCACCGGCCCCTGCTTGCGTACTCGCACTCGCCGCACACCCAATGCGTCGTAAGGGAGAGGTGGCGGACCATTACGTGTCTTATTAGGTCTTTTTAGGTCTTATTAGGTCGAATTTTGGCGCCACGTGGCACAGAGGGCACTTGAAGCTCTCCGGGAACGGGAACTGGAGCTGCACCATCGAGGGGTCGCCGTGGTCGCGGTCCGCGCTCTCCATGGTAGTGCGAGAGCTGATGGTTGCGCGCGCCGATGCTCTGCTTCTTAAAATATCATATAGAGGGCGTTCTACCCTCGCGCTGCGCTCCCTCGCTTCAGTCAGCTGTAGTCTTGCCGACACGCAAGGTTGCGCGCGCAGGTCTAGTTCGCGGCAGTGGGCACTCCTCCACCGACAGCGGAAATTTGAATGGCCGACCTCAGAACGGCTGACTATCAACAGTCAACTGCTGCATCCTTCCTCGTGGTGCGACTGATCTTTTATCTTCCTTCTTCCTTCTCTTCTCTTCTATCGAAACCCGCCAGGAACACTGCAATGCGTTCTTCCATCCTCCCCCGCTTTCTTCTAACGTGTAATGCAGGGGTTGTGTCTCCGGAGCGAGCTTATCATGGCAGCGGTTGTCTTGTCGAACTGTACGACAAGATCCTTCAGACCTCCTATTTCCTTTCTTCTATCTTTCTATTTTTCTTCCTTCAGAGTCGCCTGGGACACTTTTATATTATTCCGGCACTTTAGTCACACACATAACGCGCGGTTGTATCACCCGAATGAACTCTATACCGCAAAGAATAGTCTTATGTGAAAATCGCAAGACAAGATGGCGTAAAACATCCAAAGTCAAACACGACACAGAAGTTCCACCGCCGGTATTCAAATTAGGCTCACGGTGCCTCGCCAACCGTCGCTCACCTCGTACGCACGAGCTCCACTCCACCTGGCCTAGAGTGTCACCTCCGGGTGGGTGGGAGTTGGTGGTCTCTCTCGCGGCTCACCTGTCACTCCTTCCTCTTTAGGGCGTCGGGGCGACGGCTCCTCTTGTCCACGCGGTAGCGGCACTCGCGATCGCGCGCGAAAACAGGTCGGAAGTGGTCCCGGATTGCGGCGGAACCCGGGTCGGTCGCGGGTCGGTTCGCGAACTCTGATTTTGAGACGATTATTGGGCCAATCCCAGCGGCACTGCAATACCGGGCTGAACCGCGGCGGAGCAGGAGCGAGCGGAAGAAACTCCGCCCAGTCCCAAAAATCAGATAAATATACTGACTCTCCTATGGAGAGTGTATCAGATATTAAGCTGATAAGAACAGATAAAACACCTTTTTTCATCAAGCCATATTTGCCACGGAGCACTGCCCCGTGGAATGCTACATAAAGCTACACAGAGCGGCGATTTAGGCTAATATTAATTTATAATATACGAAAGAGGGATAGACAATTATACCCCTCTTTCTCGCGCTGCTAGGAATGAGTAAACAAAATTAATAAATAGAAAAAACAACTACAATAGATAAAAGTCCACGCAAGTACAGCAAGTGACGCGCGCGCTACGCTACTGTGACAAATAGATCCGCATTACACAATATGCGATTTCATGCACGCATGCCGGTGTAAGATCTAAGTCATACATTAAAAAGAAAGCTATAAGTTATTAACAATAAGATTGTAGAGCTCTCTACAAGGTTACGCAGATTTAATATAAAAGAGATTAAAACAGATAGATAAAAGATGGTATGATAAGAGTAAAAAACCATGCAAGTCAGAGATTAAAAGTCATAAACAAACGTTCTAAGATAAATTACTAAGTTAGTATAAAATCAATTGAGCAATAAAACAGTTAGTCGGTTCGACGAGGACGACGGGCTACGTTCAATAGGGCTAGAATTAGAATTGGAAGATATCAGGTAGGCCGAGGCCGAGTGAGTATAAAAGAAAAGGATATATAAAGATAGAGATAAGAGTGAAGAAGAGTTAGGTATATATGGAAAAGAAAAAAAAAAGGAACTAGGAGTATAGAAGGTAAAAGTTAGCGAGAAGTCAAAAATTAAAATAAGACAAACCCTGATGATTTAGTGTCTGGAGGAATGAATAAAGTTATGTATTGGCGTTGCTTACGCAGCCGCCATCGTTAGAAATCTCGTTTGGGCTCGGACATTCACGCGCGAACTGGAACATGACATGGAACACTCGTGCCTGCACCAGGTACTCTCTGATCCCGGAAACGTTCTCGAAGTACACGTCCCGGGATCACGCTATCGTTTCGGACACGAAGAGTTGTCTCATCAGGCCAGCGTAGCGTGATGAGACGAGCAGCAGAGCTAGCAAGCGATCATTATGTGGGTGTCACGAAACCCAAAGGGCCTACAACGAAGCAGTCGACGTGAACGGTGTAACCGTGCGCATGCAACAAGTAGGCGAGGGAGCGATAATTTAGTATTTTCAAAAACCTCGTCTTCTAGAGCGGTTCGAAGGTGTACCCGAAGGGCACAGCGACGTCGACAACGACGACGGTTATCGAGAGTTCGTGCGTGAAGACATGGTCGGAAAACAGAGCCGCGAGATCTTCGTACACGACTGGGAAGCATTGATAGCCTGGTAGCAGATAGCCTGGACCGCAAATAGCCTGGTAGCCTGAAGATCGCGGCAGATCTCTCGACAATACGATTATCAGGTAATTGTCGAGTGGCTGCGGGGGGAACGCAGTAGCAGAGCACATGGGGAAGACTCACCAACTCATAGCCACACCGAAGACAACTCCCATCACCGACGCCCATCAACTCGCCACTGACATGGTGAGCACGTTGAGACGAGCGCGGTAAACGAAGCGACAATCGGCGAAGCGTATGAAGCGTCCCGAACGCATGAAGCAATTGCTCACCTCATGACGGGCGGTAGCGACGAAGACCTTCCCCTGATCGCGTTTACTAAACAATGTCGAAAAGTAATGCTCTGACACGGCCGCCCGCATTAGGCCGATGACTTGCCGCTTGGTAGCCGGAGGTATGGTCACTCTCCGACCGCCGCAGAGTGCTGGGCACTACAGCGAGAGCTCGCATCGCGCACCGTCCCATATCCATCGAGCTTTTTCGCTGACCTCAATGCAGCGGATCAGATGCCCGAACAGGAAGTAGAACGACAGTTGGAGGGGTGCCTGAAACCTTGAGCGAACCCTAGAGATATTCTGCGACAACACCCTCCGTTGGCTGACGACGGATTTTGTCCCGGACAGCGGCTTCCAACGTTGACCGAACAATGCGTGCGACAGTCGGGTCATCAGCGTTCAGAAGCCTGAACGCGTGAGCCACGACGGAAGCATCCGCCAGGTCAGCTAGTGAGTGGAGTACACAACCACCCCAGGAAGGGGGGATGAAGACAACCTCGGCACTAGCCCGTTGGGGGAGGTATAACCATCCCTTAACTGTCCGTTTCAAAACCCGGGCCTTTTCGGACTCTAACACCCTGCAGCAAGAAGTCATGGCGTGGCAACAAGAATGTCGCCACGGTCTCTACCTTCTGCCACGGAGTGAGCAGTGACGCGCTAACTACATTGAGATCTGCACTCAGCTCCTCGATGGCTCTGTACGGGGTCTGATGGATGCGAACCCCCGTGGGGTCTCCCAGGTGGAGGTAGGAGTCAACCCGCTGCATGACGGGAAGCTCGTGTCCCGCCATTCTAAAGATCGTTGGGATCGGCTCACCCTTCTTCCCAAGGTGCAAAGTTGCACATTTCCGCGGGTTGAAGGAGAGTCAAAACGACCACGCTGTCTCCGCTACTGCGGATAACGCATCACCCGTGCCGCACGGTGATTGTCTCCATGGACACCTCACAGGAAGGAGAGTCCTTGTTCAGGATCTCCCCGACCACGCGCTTCTGGTTGGCCCGGTACAACTTTTGCATCCTTCTGGCATCCCTTATCCATTCGTCGCGGCTCGGTAGAGGTCCGCCGACTTGTGCATTGGAGCCTTGCTCCTGTTGAGGAATCTCGTTCACCGTGTGCGGCCGACCGGTCGACAACCTTGCGTCATTGTTCTAATTTTGCGCGTTTTGACGCATTGCCCGCCTCGCGGGGAAGATCCGGGCTACGTCTGCAGCCACGGCTTCCAATTCACCGTTCGCTTCATCCGCGTGAGCGGCCCGAGTACTCGCTGCTACCGCCCTGGCAGACAGCGTTTCCCCGGTAACCGCCCCGCGGCACGAAGGAATGCTCGAGGAAACTGGTTGCGGCAGGTTGCGTGCCCGTTTCAGATCAAATTCGATTAAATTCGCGCGCACAGTTCTCGTCACGCGATCTCCGGCACCCGGTGATTAAGCGGTGTCGCCGGCGTTCGCAATGGGCTGGATCGGTCCACGTCCTGGCTTCTTCCGCCTTGTTGTGGATAAGACAATAAGGCCTCCTTCCGTCCTGGTCGTGGCCCAGGCGGAGACATGAAGGGTCGACAGGTTGACCCGCTGCATCTCTATTCAGCCCTCTTGTCGCTGTAGGTGACCCCGTCGAGGCCGCGATGAGTTCTTCATGCAGTCCTGAGACCCCGGTTGCACCTCGGAACAGGCGAGAGGGGCGATGGAATCGTTGGAAAAGGCGGACGGTTCGGCGCACATCCGGGGCGCAGGGAGGGGACCGCACCTTCCATCGCGCGCTGGTTGGTGCTGTGAAGTGCTTCTGGATTGTCTCCTTGCAACGAAGGGAGAGTCTCATGTTCAGTATCTGGGGACCGCGCGAGGTGATTGGCCCGGTACAGCTGTCTGTATCCTTCTGGCCTCCTTATCCATTCGTCGCGGCTGGACAGAGGTCCGCCTTCTGCGATGGACCGGGGTCCATTGCCTTCGTCAAGTCCTATTCACCGTGTTCCCGACCGGCCGACGAACTTGCGGCATCGTTCGTAGCGTTTGCACGCATTACTCGCTCCTCGCGGGGGTATCCGGGCTACTTTCGCGCAGCCACGGCTTCCAAATCGTCGCTCGTCTGAGCGGCGTTCGCTTCCTCCCACCAGAGCGGCGCCGGGCGACGCCCTGCTACCGCTGGCGACAGCGTTTCCACGGTAAGGTGCTCCGCGGATTCCACTCCGGCCGGCCCGAAGACCATGGTTGCGCGAGGGTTGCGTGCCCGGCCTTTCGCTCGCATTCAAAATTAGGCGCACTGTTCTCTTCGCGCCTCCCCGGCCCCCAGTGGGGGGTCGCCGGCGTCCCAGACGGCTGGATCTGGCCTCGCCCTACGTCGTCTTCCTCCAGGTTGTGTTGTACGTGGCCTCCTTCCGTCGCCCCCGTGAACTTGGATCCGGGATGGGTCGCAGGTTGACAGTCAACACGAGGGTTGTTGACACTCCGCGGTGTCCTCTTGTTCCCGGTTGAACTTCGTGTCCCCGGGGGCGTCTTGATGATTCCCGGAGTTCTTCTGGCCCACAGGGATGACCTTTTCGCAGGCGGTGAGTGCCTGAAACTCATTGAGGGAGAGTTAGTGTTAGTGACGCTAGAGCCGGTACCCAGCGTCACAGGCTGGGTAACCGCCCTGTAGCTGCAGATCCTGTCTGCACGGCAGCAGCCATCGCCGTCCTCGAGGACGGCGCTGCACGTGCCACGCTGGGATTTGTGGCGCTCGTTTTCGGCGGAAAAACGCTGTGCTTCGTCCGAGGACGCGCGGATGTCATCGCGGACTTCCCCGTCGAAGCCCTACCCAAGATCGATGCGCTGGTCTTCCCGGGTGGTGTTGCTGCTCTCCCCGGAGACGTCCTTGAAATCGCAACCGCTCGCGCGGTGCGTTACGTGGAGGCGCTCCATCCTCTCTGGCGGAGCAGGCTGGGTCGGCGGACACGGGGTCACGCGTCAGCGAACCGACGGTGCTTTCGCGGTCCTCGCGGCCGCGGTTGCCACCGTGGAAGCGGGTACAGGCTTCCCTCCGCCCCGGCTCCTCGTCGATGTGTCCTTTCTTGTTAGTTTGGGCTTCGTCGGGAGAAGCTTCGTGGGAGCAAATTCCCCCTCGTTATCGCTATCCAATAAAATTCGCGCTCTCCGCGCGGTAGCCGCTCGCTTCATCGTCGTCCTCGTCCTCGTCGCGTCGGCGGTCCCCGGAGGTGACGCGCGGGACACCGCTGTACTGGAGGTCCTCGGGCTTTGAGGTGGTACATTGGTCGCTATTGTTTGCGGTGCAGAAGCGCTCTCCGGGGAAAAGTCGTCTGTCCGCGGTCACCAGCCCGGTGTCACTCGCAGGAGTCCTAAAACCTAAAATACTATCCGGAGTCGAAGGGCCCGTGGTCTCACGTCGCAACGCCGTCGACGCCCTCGTGGCCCTTCGTCCCGTTGTTGAAGTTAAAATGCGCGACGTACCCGAACACGTGGTCGTTGCTGTGACTAACGGCGTCGGTTGACTCCTCCGCACGACGGGGTCCCCTTCATCCCTGGTCATCGTCGGCGCGGTCTTGCCGCTCAGGGGTCCCGGCGGCTTCCGGAAGCCGCTGTTGTTGTCGTCGTCGTCGTCGTCATAGTCGTCGTGCTCTGGCGCTATGTAGATGCTCACGTCAGCGCTGGTGTGGGTCGCTTCGCCGGGCCTGTCGGTGTCCACGACCACGCCATCGCCGTCATCGTCGCTGTTGTCGTTGTCCTCGTCATCGTCTTCGCCGTGGTGATCGTTGCCCACTCCCGGAGCAGCTCCTGGCAATGTGCGTGTACAGCAGCGTGCTGCAGTTTCACGTACTTGATGGGGTACCGGCTCCTGCCGTTGTACCCGCACTCACCGCTCTCCCATTCTGTTGTGAGGGAGTGGAGGCGGAGCTTCACGTGCTTTACGGTTCGCGTCCTCGACCCCTCCCTCTGATCCCTTCGAATTTTGGCGCCACGTAGCACAGAGTGCACTTGACGCTCTCCGGGAACGGGAATTTCCGCCGCAACACCGAGGTGGCGCCGTGATCGCCGTTCCCGAATGCTTGTCGGGCTAGCGAGGGCTGAACGTTGCGCGCGCCGTTGCTCTAGTCCTTTATTCTTCCATCAGAAGGCGTCCTTCCCTCGCGCTGCGCATCCTCACCTCAGTCGCGAGCTGTCGTCTCGACACGCACGGTTGCGCGCGCAGGTGTAGTTCCGGGTAGAGGGCGCTCTTCTACCACCTGCCAGATGTGGAACAGCTAACCTTCAACGACTCACCTTCAACTGTCTGTCCTCACTTCCTCGTGGTGCGACGTCTCTTCTTTCATCATGTTCTCTTCCTTTTCTTCTTTTTGGAGTCGCCGGGGACACTGCGACGCTTCCAATCGTTTCTCCCGCAATTCCTTTCGCACACAAAGCCGGGGTCGTGTCCTCCTGACGAACTCCTCACGGCAACGGTTGGACTCTCTCCGGAATTCTTCCTCTTTCTTCTCTTTCCATATTCTATACTTCTTTCTCCATTTTCTGTGTCGTCGGGAAACTCCACAGTGCCTGGGTCCTTTCATTGTGCCTCCCATGCACATACTTTTCCCACTCGCGCACACGAAATGCTTGGCAAAAGTTCCCCGAGCGAACACTTTACACGCGACGGTTGAACACGCGTAACCGCACTAGAAAAGAAAGACGCGGAACCTCACAACGAAATGGCGTAGAAACGTCCAAAGTTAAGACCCGAAACGACACATTCGGAGCGAAAGGAACTGACACAAAGTAAGAAAACACCGCCGACCGAATTCAAATTTTCTTCGCAAGCACTCACCACAGCCGTCGCTCGCCTCGTACGCCAGAGCCGCAACACGACCTGGCCTGGCGAGTCTCCTTCGGGTGGGTGGGACTGGGTGGTCTCTCACTCGGCTCACCAGGCTCTCCTCTCCTCCTGGGGACGTCGGGGCGACAGCTGCTCTCCTCCATGCACTGGCGGCAATCGCGATCGCGCGCGAACTCGGGTCGGAAGCGATACCGGGTCGCGGCGACACTAGGTCGGCGAGTAGGAAAACCTGGTCGTTCCGAGTCGTTCCGGGTCGTATCGCGAACTCTGATCTTTGGGAAGCTAATTGGGCCAATTCCAGCGGCACTGCAATACCGAGCTGACCCGCCGCGGAGCATGTGCGAGCCCTAGAAACTCCTCCCAGATCCAAAAATCAGGTTAATATCTTGACACTCCTATGGAGAGTCTATCAGATATTAAGCTGATAAGAACAGATAAATTCACCTTTATTAAACAAGCCATGTTTCCCACGGGAACTGAGCCACGTGGGATGCTACGAAATTCTATCCAGAGCGGTCTCTTGATCAGTTACATATGAACTTATGCCAGGATGGGGATAATGTGTCCCTCCTCCTCCGTGCGCCAATAAATAAATAATTAATAAATAAATACAATAAATATTACAAATTATTAAGCGGGCAAAGTATGTGCCGTGCGCGCAACGAATTTAAAAGCGAATGACGTGGCCTTCGCCAACCTGGCGGATTCAGGCACCGATGCCGTTAACCTAAGCCCAATATTAAAGTGTGTACAAATGTAAACAGTGGATAAGACCGTACGAAATAAATAAATAAAATCATATTACAAGTTAAAGGAATGTATAGATAATTAAAATAAATAAAACAATGAATGTCATGATTTCAAGTTAATACTCGTAAAAAGTGAAACGTAGTATTAAAATAGATAAATTAAAAACGTCTAATAAAGTAAAATGAAATAAACATATTGTCAACACATCGACGAGGACGAGGAACAAAGTACAAACTACGACGTTAAATCCGCGGCTAGAAGAAAGACATATGTTTGTCCCCTATTTGAGTGAGCTTAACGGAATAAATATAATAGACAAAATAATCAATAGTATAAACAAAAGTAGGTCAAAACGAAACAAGTTTGACCAATTCAAGAATTAAAATAGAATTAACCTTACTCGGCCAAAGTCTAGAGAAGAAAGAAATAAAAGAAAAGAAATAGAAGTATACATTGCGCTGCTCACGCAGTCGCCGCTAAGATTAAGCTCACTCGAACTTCCGCGCGCGACCGGGACCTGGGACTGGTCCCCTGGTGCCGGCACCAGGTACTGTCTGGTCCCAGTAACGTGTGCGACCTACACGTCCCGGGACCACGCGATGGTTTCAGACACGATTAATGGTCCCATCAGGCCAGCGTAGCCTGATGAGACGCGCAGCAGCGTTAGCAGGTGATAGTTATGGGGGTGCCACGCACCCAAAGAGCCTACAACGAAGCCGTCGACGTGGACGGTGTAGACGTGCCCACGCAACGAGTTGGCGAGGGAGCGATACTTCAGTATTTTCTCAAACCTCGCCTTCTCGAGCGCTTCGAAGGTGTTCTCGAAGGACACAGTTACGTCGACCACGACGTCAGTTCTCGATAGCTCGTGCGTAACGACAAGTTCGGAACGCAGAGCCGCAAGATCCTCTCCCACGCCTGGGACGCCCTGCTTGACCCGCAGATCTCCTGGTAACCTGGAGGCCGCGGCAAGTCTCTCGACAATACGATTATGACGTAATTGTTGAGTGGTCGCGTGAGGACCACAGTGGCAGTACACGTAGGGAAGAGTCTCAGACTCATAGACGCACCGACGGCATCTTCTATCACCGTCGCCCCACCGTCGCGTCACATTTAAGGGGAGCACGTCGAGGCGCGCGCGGTGAACGAAACGCCAATCGGCGAAGCGTATGAAGCGTCCCGTTCGTATGAAGTGATTGCTCACCCCATGACGGACGGTCGAGTCGAATACCTTCCCCTGATCGCGGTTTTTCAAAAACGAAGACATATAGCTCTCCGCCACTGCCGCCTCATTCGACCGATGACTTGCCACTTGGCTGCCGTTGGAATGGTCACTCTCCTGCCACCAGGTGTTGGGCACTCCAGTGAGAGCTCGCCTCGTGCTCCGTCCCAGCGCCATCGGAAGCGAAGCATTTTCGACGACCTCAATGCAGCGGATCAGATGCCCGAACAAAAAGTAGAAAGCCAGTTGGTGGGGTGCCCTATCTCACACCCGACCAAAGAGGATCACGCGAGTTGGTGGGGTGACCTAGCTCCCCCACGAGCGAACCCGAGAGATACTCGGCGTCGTCACCCTCCTTAATCGAACGCCGGATTTTGTTCCGGATGGCGATTTCCAGCGTTGACCCAGCGATTCGTGCGACGGTCAGGTCATCAGCGTTCAGTAACCTGAACGCATGATCCACGACGGAAGCATCCGCAAGGTCAGCCAGTGGAAGCAGCCCGCGGCCACCCCAGGAGGGAGGGATGAATACCACTTCGGCGCCAGCACGCTGGGGGAGGTTACAACATCGCTTCACCGTCCGTTTCAGATTCCGTTCGAAATCCCCAAACGGGCATTTCCGAACGTTGCCCCCCCCGCAGCAAGAAGTCGCGGCGCGGCAATAGAAACTTTGCCACGAACTCGATCTTCTGCCACGGGGTCAGCAGTGACGCGCTTACTGCGTTGAAGTCTGCACTCAGCTCCTCGATGGCACCGGACGGAGTCTGGTCGATGCGAACTCTCGTGGCGACTCCAAGGTGGAGGAAGGAGTCTCCTTGCTTCATGACGGGCAGATATATGCCCGCCATCCTAAAGGCCGTTGGAACCTACTCACCCCGCCTCCAGAGGTGCAACGTTGCACACTTGCGGGGGTTGAAGCCGAGCCCCAACGACCTCGCTGTTTCCTCGGCTGTGCTATGGACGTCCTCCATGCTGCTCGGTGATGCGGCGACATACGCGACGACGTCCGCGTATGCCAGGGCTGAAACCCTCTCGCCCGCTACCACAAATCCGGCTCCCAAATCACCGGCCCTGCGGACCAAGGGATCGGTCACCAGATTGAAGAGAATCGGGCTCAAGGGGCAGCCCTGTCGCACCCCCGAGAGCATGGAGATCGTGTTTGTGAGACCCTCGCGAGTTCGTACGCGGATCGTTGAGTCTTGATAAAGACTCATGACGGTCTCGACGACCCTTGCGGGCACGGAAGCAGCTAGGAGAGTATACTGGATGGTCGCGTGGGGGAAAGAAACCGAACGCGTCGGCGAGATCCAGCCACGCGACTACCACCTCCCTCTTCCCAGTACGAGCGAAATCGATTACGGGCTGCAGCACTAAGGAGTGATCGAGGGACCCCTCGTGCGTCAGGAAGCCCTTTTGGAGTACTGGCGACAAACGATCGTTTTCGCGGGCCCAGACCGTCAACCGATCGGCCTGCACGGCGGCGATCAAATTAACGACGAGTACCCCCATCGGAATGGGTCTCCAGTTGCTTAAGTACTGGCGGGCTCCTTTCTTGTTCACGAGTACAAAAAGGCTCTCCTTCCAGGAGCGAGGGATCTATCCCAGTCCGTAACATGCGTTGTAAACTGCGGTTAAGACAGCCGCATTCGGCCTCTTGAGGTCGTCGTAGGCGACTCCGTCGAGCCCAGGGGACGAGTTCTTCATCCTCCTGAGGCTGCGGAGCACCTCGGAACGCTCGAGAGGGGCAACAATGGCATCGTTGGAAAACTGGACGGTTCCGCCATGTCCCGTGGCTCAGGGAGGGGACCTGCACCTTCCATCCGCTCATAGGTCTCCGTAAAGTGCTTTTGGATCGTCTCCTTGGGCACTTCACAGAAGGGAGGATCCTTTTTCAGGATCTCCCAGACTGGGAAGAAGTCCGCCGACCTGAGCACTCGAGCCTTGCTCCAGTTTTGTTATCCTGCTCGCCGCGTGCGACCGGCCGGCCGTCGCGCTTCTGGCGATGTTCGAATTTCCCGCGTTTGCACGCAATACCCTCCTCGCGAGGAAAATCCGGGCTACATTTGCAGCCACGTTTTCCAGTTCTTCGCTAGTCTGAACGGCGTTCGCTTCGTTCACGAGAGCGGCCCGTGTACGCGCCGATGCCGATCTGGCAGACAGCGTTTCCCCGCTAACCGCCCCGCGGTGTTCTGTCTGGCCGTTCGGAACAGGTAGCGGAGGGTTACGTGCCCCGTTTCGCCCGTACGTATTCGAGGGCGCACTATTCTCCTCGCGTCTCCGGCCCCCTAACGGGGTCGCCTGCGATGACGCTGTCCTTCCTGGCAGGTTTGGGCCTCGTCTTCTTCTTCCTCCGACTTGTGGTTTTTGGCGTGGCCTACTTCCTCCCTGCCGCTCTCCTAATCCTTCTTCTCGGAGCGGATTTCCTCCCAAGACCTGTCCTCCTCTTCTTTCTTCGTTTGCGTTCGGTCCTCCGTGGCCGCAGGTGCCGCGGCAGTTGCATTCCTGGTGGTTAACAGGCGGCCGCGTCGACGAGATTGTGCCGGTTCTAACGGCGCACACGCCGGCCATTCCTACGGTCGTTGCTACTCGCACTGATTCATGCCGCGAAGCGGCTTGTCCCCTTCCCGCATCGTAGAGCTGAACGCTGGCGACTGCGGGGGAGACACGCAATCTCGTTTACACCCTGTCCTGCGGCTGACGCTTCTGTTGCTGCTGTCGTCGCTGTATTTGGGGCTGCTGCGTAGCCCCATCTCTCCACCTCCTGCGATATCGACGGACGGGTGTCCATACCCAGTCGCCATCATCTTCTACATTGCTACTGTCCTGCCCTCCTGCCCCTAGGGGCTGCGGGCGTCTGTGCAAAAACACAATCGGACGCAGTACGGGTTTAGCTATCCCCGGGTACCCAGCACGTAGTATACCGTAAACCTGTGGTCATGTTTCGCAGGAGCGGGGGACTTGCCTTAATCGGCTGGTTCCGCGAGGGTGAGATAACCTCTATAAAAAATCCCTAACCGAACGCTGAGGTATCGCGGCTAGTAGGCACTCCCCAGTCGAGGGCACTGGGGGGTGGGCTGGTGGGTGCATCAGCCCTTAGCGTCCACCTCAGGACACCTGGCGACCTCCTGAGTTAGAAGCCCTCCCCCCAGGATGGGCGTCACCCGGGGGGCGACGTGTTTTTCGTCCCAACTCGGGGGAACTCTATGGATAGTTCTATTAAAAATAAAAACTCGGGGATATTTTTGGGAGGGGTAATAAAGATGACGATGATGTCAATTTGGTGCAGGAGGTCGAAATGAATGAGGCCCATAAGGGTCGCAGTGTTTCGGGAGCCTCGGGAGTATGAGGCCTTTTGAAAGGGTTAAAAGGAATGCATGTGATTCAGGAAAGGATGCTGGTATGAATGTGGATGACTTGAATGCAATGCGTATGATTGGGAATGAAGTACGGATGTTTATTTTTTCTGACAAGGTGACAAAGGCTACGGGTGAGTTTTTGTTAAAGTGCGTGAGTGAGTATGAGGAACAAATGATGCGAATGATCTCGAAGAATGAACGACTGTGTGGAAAAATTGAAGAATGTGAGAAATTGCTGGCCCAGAGAGAAGTTATGAAAGCTGGTGTGAGTTATGCGAGTGTTGCTGGTAAGAGTGTGTCTGATGTGTGCGTTTCGAAGCAGGCGAGTGTGAGTGAGAGAGTAAAAGAGAAGACGTATGCGTTTGTTGTTAGAGCGAAAGATGAAAATGTGAAAATGACTAGTTAGGAAGTGAAAGAAAAGTAATGAAGTATGCGAGTGCAGAATTGAATATTAGAGTGAGAACGGTTAGAAAAACGAGAAGTGTCTGTCATGCCATCGAGGCTGCGAGCGAGAGAGATGTAAGAATGCTGCATGATTGTGAGAAGTTTGGTGACTTGGGCCTCAAAGTTGAGGCCCCTATGAAGGTAGGCCCCAAGGTCGTTGTATTTGATGTCGAAAACGAAATGACGAATGAGGATCTAGTGAATGAATTGTACCAGAAAAATTTGAAGAACGCAGGTGTGAGTGAAAGTGAATTTAAGGAAAGAGTGAAAGTAGTGAGTAGGTCAAATAAAAAAGGAATGAATGTAGGAATTGTGATAATGGAAGTGTCAATGAGACTGAGAGATGTGTTGGTATGCGAGGGTCGTGCGTATGTGAAATGGCGTGCGTGTAAAGTAAAAGATTTTGTGAATGTATTGCGGTGTCACAAGTGCTTCGCTTACGGACACATGATGAAAGAGTGTAGCGTGGATGGAAGATTGTGTGAAAGATGTGGTGAGAGCGGACATTTGAAAGAGAAGTGTAAAAGCGCGTGTGTATGTAGAAATTGCAAAATGAAAGGAAGAAAGAATGACCACTCGGTACTGTTAGTGGAATGCCCCGAATTTGTGCGAATGTTGGAGCGAGAGAAAGCTAGAGCGAGTGACGACTAAGATGGCGCTGAGGATTGTTCAGCTAAACTGTCAAAGGTCGAGTGCAGTACTGAGCGATCTGAACGCTGTTTTGGTGAATGAATATGTGGGTGTATGTTTGTTGCAAGAGTTGTATGTTTTGAATGACCGTGTGTGTGGACTACCCAGTTCTTGTCGGGTGTACGTCTGTGGGCGTGTGCCGAGCAAGGCTGCGGTGGTTGTATGTGCTGAGGGTGTGGAAGCGATATGCGTGAATGAGTGCACGGATGAGTATGGTGTGTGTGTATGGATGAAAGGGGACTTCGGGGAACTGTTTGTTGTGTCCATGCACTGTCGGTATGGCAACGACATTGAGCCATATATGGCGTACATGGACAGAGTGCGAGAGTGTGTGAATGGTAGAAGAGTGATTTTTGGTATGGATGCTAATGCGGCCTTCCCCATTGTGGTTTAGCAAGTATGGGGGCCGCAGTAGAGCGAATGAAATGCGTGGACGGACGTTAGAAGAATGGGTGATTGCGAAAGGAATGATTGTGCTGAATGAGCCGAGTGAGTTCTATACTTTCTCGGGAGTGAGAGGAGAGAGTGATATAGATGTGCCGTTGATGGATGGGAGCATAGCAGGGTGCCAGTTTAAATGAGAAGTAAAGAGTGAATGGAGTATAAGTGATCACAATGTGATCCTTATGCGGATGATGTATGATGGAGCAAATGAGACGAGAGAGTTGAGTGTGTGGAAAATGTGGGTGTGTAAGAATGTTAGCTGGGAAGAATACGAGAGTTGTGCGAGTTGGCCAGAATAAACGGTTTGAATGTGTTTGGTGAAACGAATGTGAATAGAATAGTTGATGCGGTGACTGGATGGGTCCAGGAGGTGAATGGGAGATTTATGAAAGAGAGAGTGATTCAGAGCGTACGAAAGAATACGTGGTGGACTAGAGAGTTAAATAGCCTCAATTTCAGAGTGCGAAAGCTGAGGAGAGATTGGCAAAAAGCCAGAAAAGAGAGAAGAGTGGATGCTAATGAACGATTGAGAGAATATAAGAGAAGTATGGGTGAATACAAGTACCGACTGAGGTAAACGAAAGAGGAGAATTGGCGACAGTTCCTGAGCATATATTCCAACCTGGACCCATGGGGTGTTGTTTATATGGTGTCAGAGGTAAGAATGTGAGAGAGTGCCTGACTTCGTTGAGAGTGAACGATGTGGAATATGTTACATGGAAGGGTTGTGCGAATGTGATGATGCGAAGGTTCTTCCCAGTTAGGAGAACGGGTGAGGAGGGTTGTTTTGAGAATGACTGTGTACGAGCGACTGATTGATGTTTTGAGTGGAGTGAGGTAGAGAGAGCGATTGGGAAACCAAACTGGGAAAGGCACCCGGCCTGGATGGTATGAATGCCGAAATGTTGAGAGCGATGTGGCATGCGATTCCCGGATGGATGTTTGATGCATGCCTGAGTAATGGATGTTTCCCGAGCGCATGGAAGAGAGCGAGAGTGGTTGTTCTCCCGAAGTCCCCAGATAAGCCGCGATCAGACCCCGAGTCATATAGACCGATAAGTCTGCTTCCCGTGCTGGGAAAGACGCTGGAGCGATTGATGGTTGAAAGGCTAGAATGCAGGGTGAATGGTAGAATGAATGATGCTCAGCATGGGTTTAGGCGGGGTCGATCGACGGAGAGTGCGTGGGCAAGAGTGAAAGAGTATGTACGAAAGAGTGAATGCAAGTATGTGCTTGGAGTGTTTGTGGATTTTAAGAGTGCGTTTGACAATCTGGAGTGGATAAGAGTGATTGAGAAGCTGAATGAGTTCGGTTGTGAGGAAATGTCTCTCTGGAAAAGTTACTTCCAGGGGAGACGAGCGTGTATTTTAGGCACGAACGAGGTTGTGTGGAAGGATGTTGTGAGGGGCTGTCCACAGGGGTCCATCTGTGGACCATTTATATGGAACCTAATGATGGATGGGCTCCTGTGAACGCTGGATGAATGTGAGTGAATGTGTGTTGCGTATGCGGACGATTTGCTGCTGCTTGTAGAAGGACAGAGCCGAGTGAAGATTGAGCGAAAGGGAACTGAGTGTATGGGAACTGTGAGTGAATGGGGTGAGAATGTGGGTGTGTCTGTGTCCGAAAGTAAGACAGTGGCAACGTTTATGAAAGGTAGCATGGCTGTGACTAGAAGACCGAGTGTTCGTATTAATGGAAAGCCTGTCAGTTAAGTTGAAACTGTCAAGTACCTAAGCATTAGCATGAGTGAGCGAATGAATTTCAGAGTGCATTTTGAGCGAATGAGAGTGAAAGTGACGAACGTTGTGGGACAAATGCGGAGAGTGTTGAAGTGTGAATGGGGAATGAGAAAGCGTGCAGTAAAAATGATGTACAAGGGTCTATTTGTTGCGTGTGCTATGTATGGTACGAGTGTATTGTGCGAATATATGAGTTCGAAGTATGCGAGAAATATTATGAACTGGTGTCAGCGAATAGTGTTGTATGCTTGTCGGAATGTCTGCAAGACTGTGTCCTCGAATGCAATGCAGGTGCTAATGGGTGTTTTACTTTGGGACCTGGAATGCTTGAGGAATGGTGTTGTGCGAATGATAATGAATGGCTGGAGCGTCTGTGAGAATGAATTGGTGACTGAAGAAGAGTTGACAGAGAAGTGTGGAAGAGAGTGTGAATCTTGAGAATGAAAGAGCATATGCCCGATGGCAGACCAGGTGGAATGAGTGTGTGAATGGAAGGGTAACGTATGAGTACATAAAGGATGTAAGGTTTGCTGAAAGGAGCGCCTGGTTCGATCCGTGTGTGTATGCATGTTTCCTCCTGACTGGGCACGGTAGTATGAATGGGTTCTTGTTTGATAGGAATCTGAATGAGAGTGCAGGATGTTTGTGTGGGTCTGATAGGGAAGATTGGATGCATGTGTTAACTGAATGCCGTATGTATGATTACCTGAGAGACCTGAGTGGATGTGGAATATGTGTGACGGTGGATGGAAGAGTGAATGTTGAAAGAGTTTTAGAATGCAAGGAAACGTATGAAAAGTATTGTAAATTCGCGATGATTGTGTTTGCAAGGAGAAGAATGAATGTGAGAGGTGTTTAAATGTGGGGTGTCCTGTGGTCGCAGGAGGGCTGCCGGGCTGTAACCCGGATGCCTTTGGGGAGTGACGCCCCCACGTATCCGAGTTGGCCCCACACAGGTCGTGGTGTGCAAGTACCTCAGTGGGAAGCAGATTGGTTCTGCAACGGGGTATGACCAGTATGACCCAAGCACTGGTACTGAGGGGGTCGGCGTGGATAAGCCCACGGAGGGGCAACCCTCCGTTGCCGTCCATTTGGGTTGGACTCTCGGGGGCAGTGATAGAGACCATATCACGGGCGAGAGACGTCAATCGCTTCGGCGGGGGAGCTGAGCTTAATACACAGCTCGCTAGCCGGTTAGCAGAAGCCGGTAGGGATGTTAGAAAGGTCCAGGCACTACAAGGTTGGTCCCGTGAGCTTGCACTCTGGGGCTAATTGGTAGCTCTCGTTCTTTCGGGAGCGCGTTGACCGGGCGTATTCCCGGTCCCACGCCCGTGGGGGCTGTGTCTGGTAGGGCTTCATGCCAGGTACAGATACGTTAAATATTCTCCGATAGGTTCTGTCCTCCCCTCCTGATACTCCGTGTCGCATCAGGGGGGGTGGACTCGCCCTCGTCGTCGTCTCCTGGCCAGGGAGTGCAGCAGGAATCTCCAGGATTGTCTGGAGCGGGCTCATCGTAGCAAGCGGACACCGTGGTGTCCGGGCGCCGGGTAGTGTCCCTGCTGCAGCAGGCGGCGAGGCCGATCCTCCTAAGGTGCAGTGCGGAGGCGAGCACTGCACCACCGCCAGAGTCGGCCCAAAGACGGATGGCGATACGGCAGGCAAGGTGATCGGCCTGTCGCGCGTCGAAGAGGTTGTGGTGGCCGTCGAGATTGTCCCTCGTTGTTCCAGGGGCGAGTCCCCTGACGACCGCGGCAAAGGTCGTCGACGGCGTTGATGGTTGGCGTTGGCCAGCCACTCACTGGCCTGGGTGACGGTGTCGCATTTGTCGTCGTCGTTGTCGTCGTTGTACTGGCCGGGGTGGAGCGACCCGAGGTGCCAAGAGGGGTGCCGACGCTCCTTCACGGTGGTGTCTTCTTCCCGGGTGATCCTCGCGTCCCCGGGGGCGTACTCGTGGAGCCCGGAGTTCTTCCTGCTCCCGGGAATGTCGCCTTTCCTGGCGGCGAGGGTCTGGAGTGTTGGGGTGGAGAGATGGGTCTGTTGTTGCCAGAGTCGGTGGCCCGCGTTTGACGCGGTGGAGTCGCGGAACCAGTCCGCAAAGAAGCAGCCTTCGCCTTCCACGCTGACGGCGCTGCACACGTCGCACGCAGTTTGGGAGCGCTTACGGTCGGAAGCGCTACGCTGGGCTTCGCTCTAGAAATCGCGGTGGTCGTTGTCCTACCCGTCGAGATCCTGCCCGAAGACGTCGTACCGGAACACCCCGGTGGCGTCCCTGCACTCCCCGAGGACATCCTGGAAATCGCGACCGCTCGCGCGGTGCTTTTCGGGGAGGCGCTTTTCCTCTTCGGAGGAGCAGTCGAAGCCGACGTAGCCCTCGTGGTCTTCGCTGCGGTTGTTTCCATTGTGGCAGCGGCAGAGGTCTTCGAACCGCCGCTGCTCCTCGTAGCAACCGCTGACGCTACTACTTTTTTCGTCTTCGACGGGAGGATTTTCGTGGGGGCGAAGTCCCCCTCGCTGTCACTGTCCGACAGGATACGCGTTCTTCGCGCAGCTCGGTTCGTCCTCGTCCTCGCGTCGTCGATTTTCCCCGGTGGAGACGCGTCCGACACCGCGGGCACGGAGGACCTTGGGCATCGGTTCGTCACGTTTCCTGGCGGTGTCGGCGCGCTTCCCGGGGAACGTCCGTGCCCGCAGTCACCCGTGCGGTGCTGCTCTGAGGCAGGTCGATCGATACAAAATGATTGTCCGGAGACGGAGTGCCCGAGGTCTCACTACGCCTGCGTCAGCCTCGCGACCCACCGTTCCGTCGTCGAAGTTCGATACGCGCCCGAACACGTTGTAGCCCTTGCGGACAGGGGTGACGGTTGAACGCTCGGCGCGACGGGGTCCTCTTCTCCAGGGGTCGTCGTCGGCGTTGTTCTCGCGGCACAGAGCGTCGGCGGCTCCCCGTTGCCGCTGTCGTCGTCGTCGTCGTCGTGGACGTGGTGCTCGGGCACGATGTCGTCGTCGCTCTCTGGAGCGCTGGTGGTGGTCGCTTCGCTGGCTGGCTCGTCAATGTCCTTGACCCCGCGATCGTGGTTGTCGTGGTCGTGGTCTTTCTGGAGGTGGTTCCCGCCACCGTAACCGTTGCTGGTTCCCGGGTCGAATCTTGAACTCGTGCGTGGTTGGAAGTTTGGTGGAGTTTGACCGTTTTCAGCGGGTACGCGCCGCACACCCATGTGGTGATAAGGGAGGGCTAACGATATTTAAACTTTTTCTTGAAATCGTTATGATTTTGGTACCTCCCCCCGCACTTCTGATTCGGGGCCATGTGCCGTTTGTAGCACAAGTGACGTTTGTATATTTCCGGGAATGGAAATTCCATCGTCGCGACCGAGGTGTCGCTACGGTTGACGTTCGCGTTCTCCATGGCAGTGCGCGTTGGAGTGTCGAGAGTGGAGGGTTGCGCCCTCAGTTCCTCCTGCTTCTTCCCGTTTCCGGTAGAGGGCCGTCCGCCCCGCGCCGCGAACCCTCGACACAGTGGAGCGTCGATCTCCGGACGCGCATGGTTGCGCGCTCTGTTGTATTTCGCGGAAGAGGGCGCTCCCCCGCCACTCGTGGAGTAATCCGGAGTGGATCCGGCACACCTGTCTTCTCCGTGCTGAGACGCTGTCACTGTACTCTTCTTTTTTCTTGTTTTTCTCTCCGGAATCGCCCGGGACGCTGCAGTGCACACCTCATTGCTCCCCCGCTTTCACTTCCTCACTCGCGGTGCAGGGGTGGCGTCCTGCGCGTCAAGTCCTCGCGCAGCGGTTGGACTCGACGTCGAACTGTTCAGTCGTGTCCATCAGCTTTCTCTGATCTATTTCTCTTGTTTCTGCTCTTTCCTCTGTTTTTCCCTTATTCTTCTAGTCGCCAGGGACTCCGCGATGCGTTTCTCCAAACACCCCCGCAACTCGAAACGCGGGGGTCTCTCCTCAGGGCGACCTCGATCCGCTGACGGTTGGAATCGCGTCGACGAACAAGGGAAATCGCGAATCCACCGACGAGGTAATCCGAAGACTCCTCGCGGGTGCACTCAACCGTCGCTCACCTCGCCCGAACTGCGGGTCTCTCCATCCGGGTGGGTGGCTCTAACGCGGCTCTCCTCTCTCTCCTCTCCTTCCGGAGACGAGGCGACGGCTCCTTACTTGCCCGCGGAGGCACTCACGATCGCGCGTGAAAACGCGGCGGAAAACGGTTCCGGGTCGTGACGGGGACTAGGTTGGATCGGGTCGTTCCGGGGCGGATCGCGAACACTGATTCTTGAGACAGGTTATTGGGCCAATCCCAGCGGTCTGCAATACCGGGCTGACCCGCAGCGGAGTAGGAGCGAGCCCCAGAAACTCCGCTCAGTCCCAAAAATCAGGTTAATATACTGTCTCACCTATGGAGAGTGTATCAGATGTTAAGCTGATAAGAGCCGATTAAATACACCCTTAATCTTCAAGCAATTTTTCCCACGGGGATAAACCACAGCGGGATGTTACATAGAGCTGTACACAGCAGCCAATTTGGCTATTTTTAAATTTATATTATATGAATGAGGGATGAACAAATATATCCCTCATTCGCGCGACCGTAGACATGAATAAATAAGTTAATAAATATAACAAACAAGTACAATGATTAAAATTGCATGCAGGCACACCTAGTGCGGCGCGCGCTACGCTGCTGTGACAAATAAACATGCTTCACACAGTGAGTAGACTCGTGCACAAATGCAGGTGTATGATCTTTGTCATAAGTTATAAAAATTAATAGTTATAAGAGTGAAATCGCAGAACTATCTACAAGATTACATAAATGGTAGATTAAGATAATCAGACTAGGTAAATAGAAAATAGTGCTTTAGATATATAAAACAACGCATATCAGAAGTTAAAAAAAAGAAAGAGAATAAGTAAATTAACAAATAAGCCTTGGAGCAGAGAATATAAGTTAATATAGAGTCAATAAGAGATAAAATAATTAGACGTTCAGACGAGAACGACGGATAAGATACAGTGCGGATAGAACGCGTGGATATTGTCGCGGAATTCCCCGTCGAAGACCTAGCCGAGTTCGTAGCGCCGGTCGACCCGGGTGGAGTGGCTGCTCTCCCCGAAGATGACCTAGAAATCGCAGCCGCTCGCGCGGTGCGTTTCGGGGAGGCGCTCAACCTTTTCGGTGGAGCAGACCGGGACGGCGGTCCCGGGGTCACGCGACGGCGAACCTACGGTGCCTTCGCGGTTCCACGGCGACAGCGGGGACAAGCTTCCCTCCGCCCCGGCTATTCGTCGACGTGTCTGTTTTCAATGTTCTGGGCTTCGACGGGAGGAGCTTCGTGGGAGCGAAGTCACCCACGCTGTCGCTGTCGGAAATTATTCGCGCTCACCGCACGGTAGCCGCTCGCTTCGTCGTTGTCCTCGTCCCCGTCTCGTCGATTATCTCGGGAGAAGACGGACCCGACACCGCTGACACCGGGTTACGAGGTGATACATTGTTCGCAATTGTTTGCGGTGTCGGCGGGCCCGCGGTCACCCGCTCGGTGCTGCTCGAAGGCATCCTAAAACTTAAATACCAACCGGTGAAGAAGGGCCTGTGTTCTCGCGTCGCATCGCCGTCGACGCCCTCGTAGCCCTTCGTCCCGTTGTCAGATATAAAATGCTCGACGTACCCGAACACGTGGTCGTTGCAGCGACCAACGGCGGCGCTTGACTCCTACGCACGACGGGGTCCTCTTCATTCCTAGTCGTCGTCGACGTTGGTCTCGCCGCTCAGAGGGTCCGGCGGCCTCCTGATGCCTCTGTGGTTTTTGTCGTCGTCGTCGTCGTTGTCGTCGTGCTTGTTCACGATGTCTAAGCTGTCCTTGTCGCTGGTGTGGTTTGCATCGATCTTGTCGATGTCCTGGACCCTGCCATCGTCGTTGTCGTCGCTGTCGTTGTCGTCCGTGTCGTCGTTCCCGCCGCGGTAACAGTCGCCCGCTCCCGGAGCATCTTCTGGCCCTGTGCGTGTGCTACGGCGTGGTGCACTTTGACGTCCTTTATCGGGTACCGGCCCTTGCCTACGTACCCAGAGTCGCCGCATTCACATTGAGTCGTGAGGAATGGGCGGCGGAGCTTTACGTGCTTGGCAAGGTCTCCGCGGTTCACGTACTGACCCCTCCCTTTGACGCCTTCGAACTTTGGAGCCACGTAGCACAGAGGTCACTTGAAGCTCTCCGGAAATGGGAGCTTCAGCCGCATCACCGAGGTGTCGCCCTGGACGGCGTTCGCGCTCTCCATCCCAGTGCGTGCCGGGCAAGCGAGGGCCGAAGGTTGCGTGCGCCGATGCTATAGTTCTTCTTTTTGCCACCAGAGGGCGCCCTTCCCTCGCGCTGCGCTCCCTCGCCACAGTCGCGCGCTCTCGCCTCGACACTCACGGTTGCGCGCGCAGGTGTAGTTCCGGTAGAAGACGCTCCTCTACCACCGGCGGAAATTTGAACGGCTGACCTTCATCGACTCACCATCAACTCTAGGGCCTCTCTTTTCGGTGGTGCGAGGTCTCTTCTTTCTTCTCTTTCTCTCTTCTTTTTATTCTTTTGGAGTCGCCTAGAGCACTGCAGGGCACTCTCCTGTACACTCCCGCTTTCTGGAAACGAGTGGTGCTGGGGTTGCTTCCTCCTAGAGATCTTCTTACACGACAACGGCTGGACTCACGTCGGACTTCTTTTCTTTTCATCTCTTTTCCCTTCTATTGTTCTTTTTTCACCTTCCGTGTCGCCGGGGAATCAACAGTGCCTGCGTCCGTTCTTCTCGGCTCCCCTGCAATTCACTTACAATCGCCGACTCCGAAAATGCAGGGGAAAAGTTTCCCGAGCGAACACTTCTTCACACGCGACGACGTTTAAAACTCGCGAATCTCGAAGGTAGAGCACGAGGAACACGCGACGGTTGAGCACGTGGGACCGTTCGAGAACAATGGCGAAACCTTCACGCCAAAATGGCGTAATAACGTCCAAAGTCAAACAGAAACGGCAAAAACGCGAAATACTCAGCACGTAAACAATACGCGAAAAACAACACCGCTGACCGAACTCATCGCACAACCGTCGCTCGCCTCGTACGCCCGAGACGCAACTCCACCTTGCCTGGCGCTTCACCTCCGGGTGGGTGGGCGTTGGTGGTCTCTCCCTTGGCTCTCCTGGCTCTTCTTCTTCCTGGGGACGTCGGGGCGACGGCTGCTCTCCTCCACGGGTTGGTGGCACTCGCGATCGCGCGCGAAAACGGGTCGGTAGCGATTCCGGGTCGCGGCTGTACCGGGTCGGCGGGTCGGAATACCGGGTCGTTCCGGGCCGGATCGCGAACACTGATGGTTGAGACAATGATTGGGCCAATCCCAGCGGCACTGCAATCCCGGGCTGACTCGCGGCGGAGCAGGAGCGAGTGCCAGAAACTCCGCCCAGTCCCAAAAATCAGATTAATATACTGACTCTCCTACGGAGAGGGTATCAAAAAATAAGATGATAAGAACAGATTAATACACCTTTATTTAACAAGCCATGTTTCCTCGATGATATTCCCCTCGAAGGATGCTACAAAATGCTATAGAAAGCAGCCTCTTGGCTGGATTTGGAATATTTTAAAAGAGGGAGGGGTAATTGCATATCTCCTCCACTGCGCGCCTGTGTAAATTGAATAAATAAGTAAATAAGTAAATAAATAAATACAATAAATACGTAAAAACTATGTGTGGGCACGCATAGTGCCGCGCGCGTAACGTCGTTTTGACGGTTGACGTTGCATTCGCCAACGAGGCGTCGTCATGCATAGCTGCCGGTGTATTATCACCAGTCATAAGATAAAATATGTCCGAATTTAAAATTATAGATTACACTATAAGTCAAAAATTTAAAATTGCGTTAAAGATAAATAGTGTATATAAATATGTAAAATAGATAAAATTCTGGGTGTCAAAAAGTTGACGATTGAATTTCTATAGAGGTAAAATGAACATAAGAAGTCTGATCAAGAGGATAAAACGATTAAACTAAGATAATAAAAATAAAACAGGGTCTACCCGTCGTCGAGGACGAGAGACGAAATACAAATTACGATATTAGCTACGCGGCTAAAACAAGAAAGACGTATGTTTGGCCCGTGTCTGGCCCGTTCGAGTGAGCTGTACAAAATGACTATAATAAAAGAACAATAAATAGTATAAAATAGAGTAGTTCAAAACAGGTCTGACCAAGTCAGATAATAAAATAGAATTACCCTCGAAGGGGTAAAGACTAGAAAGAGTAATTCATAATTATAAATTGGCGCAGATCACGCAGTCGCCATTAACATTAAGCTCACTCGAACTTTCGCGCGCAATCGGGACCTCGGACTGGTCCGCTGGTGCTGGCACCAGGCACTGTCTAGTCCCGGTGACGTGTTCGACGTACAAGTCCCGGGACCACGCGATAGATTCTGACACGACTAAAGGTCTCATCAGGACAGCGTAGCCTGATGAGACAAGCAGCAGTGCTAGCAGGCGGTCATTTCGTGGGTGCCACGAACCCAGAGCGCCTAAAACGAAGCAGCCGACATGGACGGTGTAACCGCGCCCACACAACGAGTCGACGAGGGAACGATACTTGAGTATCTTTTCGAGCCTCGCCTTCTCAAGCGCTTCGGTGTTTTGAAGGGCACGGTTACATCGATCTTGAGGACGGTTCTCGGCGGCTCGTGGGTCACGACAAAGTCGGGACGCAATGCCGCGAGATCTTCGTCTACGCTTGGGACGCGCTGATACACCCGCATGTCTCCTGGAAGCCTAGAGGCCGCGGCAAGTCACTCGACAATAAGGTTATGAAATAATTGACGAGTGGACGCGTGAGGACCGCAGTGGCCGAGCACGTGGGGAGGAGTCTCCGACTCATAGACGCACCGACGGCATCTTCTATCACCGTCGCCCCATCGACGGGCCAGATTTAAGGGGAGCTCGTCGAGACGCGCGCGTTGAACGAAGCGCCCATCGGCGAAGCGTATGAAGCGTCCCGTCCGCATGAAGTGATTGCTCAACCAATGACGGACGGTCGCGTCGAAGACCTCCCCCTGTTCGCGTTTTTTCAATAACGAAGTCATGTACTGCCCCTACAGCACTCATTTGGCCGATGACTTGCCGCTTGGCGGCCGGGGGAATGGTCACTCTCCGGCCACCACGTGTTGAGCATTCCAGTGTGAGCTCGCCTGTCGCTCCGTCCCAGCGCCATCGGAAGCCAAGCCTTCTCGCCGACTTCAAAGCAACGGATCACACGCCCGACCAAAAAGAATCACGCGAATTTATGGGGTGCCATGGCTCCCCCTCGAGCGAACCAGAGAGGTACTCGGTGACGTCCCCTTCCTTACCGAACGCCGGATTTTGTTCCGGACGGCGATTTCCAGCGTTGACCGAGCGATGCGTGAGAACATTGGGTCATCGCCTTTCAGCAACATGAACGCATGTGCGACGACGGATGAATCCGCAATGTCAGCCAGCGGCAGCAACCAGTGGAGGATGAAGACTATATCGGCGACAGCCCCTGGGGGAGATTCAAAAACCTCTTCACCGTCCGTTTCAGAATCCGGTCGAATTCCGCTAACGGGCCTTTCCGAACGTTGCCCCCCCGCAGCAAGAAGTCGCGGCACGGAAACAGAAACGTTGCCACGGTCTCGATCTTCTGCCACGGGGTTAGCAGTGACTGCGTTGAGGTAGGCACTCAGCTCCTCGATAGTACCGTACGGAGTCTGGTCGATGCGAACTCCCGTGAGGACTCCGAGATGGATGTAGGAGTCCCCTTGCTCCATGACGGGCAGGTGTTGGCCAGCCATCATAAAGGTCGTTGGGACTGGCTAACCCCACCTCCCGATGTGCAACGTCGCACATTTACGGGGGCTGAATGAGAGCCCCAACAACTACGCTGTTTCCTCTGCTGCGCTAAGGACGTCCTCCATGCTGCTCGGTGATACGGCGAGAAACGCGATGTGGTCCGCGTATGCCAGGGCTGAAATCCTCTCGCCCGCTACCTCAAATCCGGTTCCCGAATCCACGGGTCTGCGGACCAAGTGTTCAATCACCAGATTGAATAGGATCGGGATCAAGGGGCAGCCCTGCCGCACCCGAGAGAATGGGGATCGGTTCTGTGAGACCAACGCGGGTTCGTACGCGGACCGTTGAGTCTTGATAAAGACTCATGACGGGCTCGACGACACTTGCGGGCACGGAGGCGGCGAGGAGCGTGTCCTGGAAGATCGCGTGTGGCACCGAACCGAACGCGTCGTCCTGATCCAGCCACGCGACCACCACTTTCCTCTTCCTAGTACTAGCGAATTCGATTACGCGTTGCAGCACAAAGGAGTGCTCGAGGAACCCCTCGTGCGGCAGAAAGCCCTTTTGGCGACAAACGATCGTTTTCGCGGGCCCAGACCGTCAACCGATCGGCCAGCACGGCGGCGAACAATTTAACGACTAGTACCCCCATCGGAATGGGTCTCCAGTTGCTCAAGTACTGGCGGTCCCCTTTCTTGTTCACGAGTACAATAAGGCTCTCCTTCAAGGCACGAGAGATGTACCTCAGGCGAAAGCATGCGTTGTAAACTGCGGTGAAAACCGCCGCATCTGGGTCGGCCATCTTGAGGTCGTCGTAGGCGACCCCGTCAAGCCCAGGGGACTAGTTCTTCACCCTCCTGTGACGACTGAGCACATCGTGACGCTCTAGAGGGGCAACCAGGGCATCGTTGGAAAAGGCGGACGGTTCCGCCATGTCCCGTGCCGCAGGATGGGAACCAGCACCTTCCATACGCTCAAATGTCTCCGTAAAGTGCCTATGGATCGTCTTGTAGGGTATCTGTGAAGATATTTAAAGACCCAGGATGCTGCTGGAAGGACTGAAGGAGTGAGAGAGAGAAGTGAGAAGAAAGGCGATTGCGTTTCGTCTCGGAGTCACTGCCTAGACTCATCAGTGGGGCTGATGGCAGCGACTCCTTACCCCAGACGCTTGTTGTTATAACTACCCGCTAGGCTGGGCCCGGATCACCTTCCTAGCGGGGTTCCGCATGCTGCTTGCTTAACATCGGAGATCGGTAGGACCTCGACGCTAGGCGCGCAGCCACTTGCGGCTTGTGCAAGTCGAGTGTTCGAAACTCGTAGTCGAGGAATCGTGGGGCCGCTACAGTCTCCTTGGGCACTTCACAAAAGCGAGAGTCCTTGTTCAGGATCTCCCCGACCGCGCGCGTCTGGTTGGCCCGGTACAGCTTCTGTATCTTCCTGGCTTCCCTTATCCATCCGTCGCGGCTGGGAAATGTTCCGCCGACCCGAGCACTGGAGCCTAGCTCCAGTTGTGTCGTCCTGCTCGCCACGTGCGACCGACCGGCCGACGCGCTTTCTTCGATGTTCGAATTTCCCGCGTTTGCACTCAGTACCCTCCTCGCCGGGAAAATCCGGGCTACATTTGCAGCCACGGTTTCCAGGTCTTCGCTCGTCTGAACGGCGTTCGTTTCGTCCATGAGAGGGGCCCGTGTACGCGCCGCTGCCGATCAGGACGGTAAGACAGCGTTTCCCCGTTAACCGCCCCGCTTAGTTCCCTCCGGCCCTTCGAACCAGGTGGCGGAGGGTTGCGTGCCCCGTTTCGCTCGTACGCAGTCGAGGCCGCACTATTCTCCTCACGCATCCGGCCCCCCAGCGGGGTCGCCTGCGTATTCGTCCTCTTGGACGTCAGGGTTGGTTCACGTCCTCCTCTTCTTTCCGTTTGTCCTCGACGTGGCGCTGTTCCGTCCTGTCCGTGTCCATTTTCGTTGTTCCGGGGGCGGTCACCATGTTGACCCGTCCCCTCTCTTCTTCCACTGCCAGTTGCCGGACCTTCGTGGCCGCAGGTGCAGCGGCAGTTGCATTCCTGGAGGTTACCAGGCCGCCGCGTCGACGAAATTATGCAGTTCCTCACGGCGCACTTGCCGGCCATTGCTACGGTCATAGCATTGAGCGCTGATTCGTGCGGCGGAGCGGCTAGTCCCCTTCCCGCATCGAAGCGCTTAACGCTGGCGCCTGCGGGGATACACGGGTTTGGACCCTGTGCTGCGGCTGTCGCTTTTGTTGCTGTCGTTGTTGTTCGGGCTGCTGCGTAGCGCCCTCTATTCCCCTCCGGCGATGTCGACGGACGGGAGTCCATTCCCCGTCGCCCTCCTCTTCTGTACTGCTACTATCTTCCCCTACTGATTCTCCGGTTCGCATCAGGAGGGGACTCGCCCTCGATGTAGTATCCGGGCTAGGGACTGCAGCAGGGATCTCCAGGAAGATCCGGTGCCGGCTCGTCGGAGCACGCGAGCACAGAGTTGTCCTGGCGCCGGGCAGTGTCCCCGAGGCAGCAGGCGGCGAGGCCGATCCTCCTAAGGTGTAGTGCGGTGGAGAGCACAGCACCGCCGCCAGAGTCGGCCCGAAAAAGGATGGCGATGCGACAGGCGAGGTAATCGGCCTGTCGCACGACGACGTAATTGTGGTTGAGAGTGTGACGGCCACGCGAGAGTGCCTCGTTAATCCAGGGGCGAGTCCCCTGACGACCTCGGCAAAGGTCGTCGACGGCGTTGCTGGTGGTGGCGTCGGTCAGGTCCTCATTGGCCTGGGTGACGGTGTCGCCTTCGTCGGCGTAGTCGTCGTCGTTGACCTGGCCGGGCTGCTGCGACCCGAAGTGCCAGGAGGGTTGCCGACGCTCCGCCGCGGTGGAGTCACCTTTCCGGGCGATCTGCGAGTTCCCCGGGGCGTTCTGGTGGTGCCCGGAGTTCTTCTTGCCCGTGGGGATGACGCATTTCCTGGCGGCTAGTGTCTCGAGAGGTGAGGTGGAGAGATGGGGGTGGTGTTGCCAGAGCCGGCGACCCTCGTTTGACACAGGGCAGCCGGTGGAGTCGAGGAAACTGTCCGCAAAGGAGGAGCCTTCGCCGTCCTCTCTGACGGCACTGCATGCGTCGCACGCTGTTTCGGAACGCTTGCGGTAGGAAGCGCTGAGCTGGGCTTCGCCCTGGAATTCGCGGAGGTCGTCGTCATCCCCTGCCCGAGGACGCCGCAACGGACGATACCGGTGGCGTAGCTGAACGCCCCGAGGATACCCTGGAAATGGCGACCGCTCGCGCGGTGCTTTTCGGGGAGGCACTTTTCCTCTTGGGAGGAGCAGTTGAATACGGTGTCTCGCGTCGGCGAGCCGACGTTGCCCTAGATGTCGTCGCGGCGGTTGTTTCCACCGCGGAAGCGGCAGAGGTCTTCGTACCGCCTCTTCTTCTCCCAGCGACCGTTGACGCTACTTCCTTTTTCGTTCTCGGCAGGAGGATTTTCGTGGGGGCGAAGTCCCCCTCGCTGTCGTCCGTCAGGATACGCGGTCTTCGCGCCGCTCGGTTCCTCCTCGTCCTCGCGTCGTCGCTTTTCTACGGTAGAGTCGCGTCCGACATCGCGGGCCTGTAGGACCTCTGGCTTCGGTTCGTCGCGTTCCCTGGCGGTGACGTGGCGCTCCCCGGGGAACGTCGCGTGCCCGCAGTCACCCGCGCGGTGCTGCTCGGAGGCAGGTCGATCGATAAAATGGGGTTTTCCGGAGACGGAGGGCCGAAGGTATCACGACGCAACGCCTGCGTCAGCCTCTCGGCCCTCCGTTCCGTCGTCGAAGTTCTATACGCGCCCGAGCACGTTGTAGCCTCTGCGATCAGAGGCGACGGTTGACCGCTAGGCGCGACGGGGTCCTCTTCTCCAGGGATCGTCGTCGGCGTTGGGTCCCCGTGGCCGCTGTCGTCATCGTCGTTATCGTCGTCGTGGACGTGGTGCTCGTACACAATGTCGTTTTCGCTCTCGGGAGCGCTAGTGGGGACTCGCTTCGTCGGTTGGGTCGTCAATGACTTCGACCCCGTCGTCGACGTCGCCGTGGTCCTGGAGATGGCTCACGCCACCGTGCCCGTCGCCGGTTCCCGGATCGAATGTTGCACTTGTGCGTGGGTGGCTGCGTGATGGAGTTTGACCGCTTTCGGCGGGTACGTGCCGTTTCCAGCAAACCCGCATTCGCCGCACACCCGTGCGCTGGAAAGGGGGGGATGACGATATTTCAAATGTTTCTTAAAATCGTTGTGATTTCGGTACCTCCCCCTGCACTTCTGATTCGCGGCAATGTGCGGATTGTAGCACTAGTCGCATTTGTATATTTCCGGGGTGGAAATTTCAGCGTCACGACCGAGGTGTCGCTGCGGATGACGTTCGCGCTCTCCATGGCAGTGCGCGTCGGAGTGTCGAGAGTGGAGTGTTGCGCGCTCAGTTCCTCCTGCTTCTCCCCGTTTTCGGTAGAGGGCAGTCCGCCCTCGCGCAGCGCACCCTCGCCTCAGTGGAGCGTCGAACTCCGGACGCGCACGGTTGCGCGCGCAGGTATGTTTCGCGGAAGAGTTCGAACCAGCACAAATGTCAACCGTCGACACCTGTCTTCTCCGTGCTGCGACGGATCTTCTTTCCTCTCGTTTCTCTTCCGGACTCGCCCGGGACGCTGCAGTGCGCTGCTCTTCACTCCCACGCCTTCACTTTCTCACTCGCGGTGCAGGGGTTGCATCCTGCGGTCCAAGTCCTCGCGCGGCGGTTGGACTCGACGTCGAACCGTTCGGCCGTGTCCTTCCTCTCTCTCTAATCTCTTTCACTTGTTTCTGTTCTCTCCTCTGGTTTTCCTTGTTCTCTTAGTCGCCAGGGACTCCGCGATGCATTTCTCGTATAGCACCCACGCAACTCGAATCGCGGGGTCCCCCTCCGTGCGACTTCCACCCGCTGACGGTTGAAATCTCGTCGACGAACAAAGGAATTCGGGACTAGGAAATTCAATCTCTCCTCGCGATTGCTTCCAACCGTCGCTCACCTGCGTGTCTCTCCCTCCGAGTGTTAGACTCTCCCTCCACTCACCTCACTCTCTCCTTCCAGACGTTGGGGCGACGGTTCCTAACTCTCCCCGCGGGGGCACTCGCGATCGCGCGCAAAAACGGGTCGGAGGCGAATCCGGGTCGTGGCGGAACCGGGCCGTTCCGGGTCGAATCGCGAACACTGACTGTTGAGACACTGATTGGGCCAATCCCAGCGACACTGCAATGCCGAGCTAACCCGCGGCGGAGCAGGAGCGAGCCTCAGAAACTCCGCCCAGTCCCAAAAATTAGGTTAAAATACTGACATTACTCTGGAGAGTGTATCAGATATTAAGCTGATAAGAACAGATAAATCAGACCTTTATTCAAGCAATGTTTCCCGCTGGCATAACTCCCCGCGAGATGATACAGAACCTATCGGAGAAGATTTAACGTGCCTGTACCTGGCATGAAGCCCTACCAGACACGGCCCCCCGGGCGTGGGACCGGGAGTAACCGCGAGATGATACAGCAAGCTTTACAAAGTGGCCTTTTGACCTTATTTCGAATTGAATAACATGAAGGAGGGAGAAACGCTTGCTCCTCTCCTTCGCTCGCCAACATGTTAGTTAAATAAATGAACAAATAAATAAGTAAATAAATAACAATAAATACGATCAATATAGAGTTTGGAGAAGGATTTGGGTATCGACGAGACTGTGTACTTAGTTTATCACTTTTATGTAAGGTGAACTTGTACAAACAAGTTGACGATGAGCTTAACGAGAGTGCGGGCTATTTCAAACTTCGCGCTACTTCTTGATTAACACTCGTGGACTGCTCTAGGTGTTCTCTCTGCGCTCAAACTCGCGTCGTAGCTCGAAGATTTTTTGGATCTGCTTTTTCTTCCACAATTGGCCAAGCGTTTTTGGATCTGACCAATTAGGTGTCAAGAATGATTGCGCCTCCTACTCTTCCTGGAGTGGGGCTGCAATTACTCCGAAAACACTTCTCCGAATTCCTAAATGACGTAGCGGGATTTCTCTGGGTCTTGCACGTCGCCATCTGGTTTGTGTTAGGCCCGCTGGCCTGAGTGCTTACCCTTCGTAATCGTAGAATTTACGACGCTCGCGATTGCTGTCCTAGCCGTTCTAATATTACCGAGTGTGGATTTTGTTGTCCTATGCACTTTAGGAATAAAAACTTGACCTTCGTCTTTCGGCAGCTCGTATATCCTGAGAGTCGTAAAGTCTCCTAGCTTTTGTAGTGATAGAACTTTCTCTACGTTCGCTAGCCGCTACAACAGAATTAGAAATTAGTACAGTTAGAGACGCGCTCGCAGCGTTGCTGTCGCGTGATATGACATATTCGAAAATGAGGTATTACAGACATGCACGCCGGTGTATTATCTATAGTCATGCATATAAAAAGTAGAATAGTAAGTTACTAAATGTAGTGTTGCAGTGTCGGCTACAAATTTACATGCACAGTTAACAGAGTGAAAGAAATTAAATTAGCAAATACAAAATGCTACATGAAAAGTAGAACATGCAATACAATATTAAAATATAAATAGACAGATTTTCGATTGTATACAAGAAATAATAAAAGCGATAGAATACAAAGTAGTTTATCAGTTAAATAGTTGAGCAAGGACGAGGAACGACATTTAAAGCGGCTAAGAGAAAGAAAGAAGATTCATGTAGTCAGAGCACTAGTGAGGTTTTAAAGTAGAAATTAAGATTAAAGATTACAGTTGTAAATAGGTTAGAAATAAGGTTAGATGAGAAAAAAGTAAAAGTGATAGAAGTTAAGAAGTTAATAAGAGTCAAATTTTAAAATAGAACTAACCATAACTGGACAATGTCTGAAAGAAAGTAAAATGTAAATGTAGGAGTTGCTCACACAAACGCCATTGTCAAAACTCAAACGTTGGATCACACTTCCACGCCCGACCTGGACGTCGACCTGGTCACCTGGTGCCGGCACAAGGTACTGTCTGATCACGGAAACGTGCTCGACGTACACGTCACGGAACCACGTGATCGTCTCGAGCACCATTAATTGTCTCATCAGTTCAGCGTAGCCAGACGCGCAGGAGCGACAGCAGGTGATCGTTATGTGGGTGCCACGCACCCAGGGCGCCTACAACGAAGCCGTCGACGTGGACGGTGTAACCGTGCCCATGCAACGGGTCGGCGAGGGAGCGATACTTCAGTATTTTCTCAAACCTCGCCTTTTCGAGCACTTAGATGGTGTTCTCGAAGGGCACGGTTACGTCGACCATGACGACGGTTCTCGACGGCTCGTGCGTAACGACAAGGTCGGGACGCAGAGCCGCGAGATCCTCGCCCACGCCTGGGACGCGCTGGTTAACACGCATATCGCCTGGTAGCCAGGAGGCCGCGGCAAGTCTCTCGACAACACGATAATGACGTAATTGTCGAGTGGACGCGTGAGGACCGCAGTGGCACAGCACATGGGGAAGAGACTCCAACTCCTAGCAACACCGAGTACACCTTCGATCACCGTCGCCCCACCGACGCGCCCCATGTAAGGAGAAGCGTATGAAGGGTCCCGTCCGCATGAAGTGATTCCTCACCCCATAACAGACGGTCATGTAGAGAAACATCCCCTGATCGCGTTTACATAACAGTTTCGACGAATAGTGCTCTGACACGGCCGCCCTCAATCGGCCGCATGGCAGCAGGAGATATGATCACTCTACGACGGCCGCGTGCTGGGCACTCCATCGAGAGCTCGCACCGCACGGCGGCCCATGTCCGTCGGAAGCCAAGCATTTAGCTGACGACAATGCAGCCGATCTGATGCCTGACCAAATAGTAGAACGCGAATTGAGGGATGCCTGAAATCTCACTCGAGCGGACCAGACAAATACTCGGCGACATCCCCCTCCGTTGGCGAACGACGGATTTTGTCCAGGACAGCGGCTTCCAACGTTGACCTGGCAATTCGTGGGACAGACGGGACGTCAGCATTCAGAAGTCTGAACGCGTGAGCCACGACGGAAGCATCCACTAGGTCAGCTAGTGGGAGGAGACCAAAACCACCCCAGGAAGGGGGGATGAAGACAACCTCGGCACCAGCCCGTTGGAGGGGATTAACCGACACTTCACCGACCGTTTCAAAACCCGGTCGAACTCTAACAACGGGCCTTTTCGAACTGTACCACCCTCACAGCAAGAAGTCAAGACGTGGCAACAAGAATGTCGCCACGGACTCTACCTTCTACCACGGTGCGAGCAGTGACGCGCTGGCGGCATTGAGATCGGCACTCAGCTCCTCGATGGCTTTGTACTGGGTCTGATCGCTGCGGACTACCGTTGGAACTCCAAGGTGGAGGTAGGAGTCAACACGCTGCATGACGGGAAGTCCGTGTCCCACCGTCCTAAAGGTCGTTGGAATCAGCTCGCACTTCATCTCAAGGTGCAAAGTTTAGTCTCGGTACAGACACTTGACGGTATCGACGACCCTTGAGGGCACGGAGGACGCGAGGAGGGTGACCTGGATGACCGCGTGGGGGACCGATCCGGACGCGTCGGCGAAGTCCAACGACGCGACCACCACTTCCTTCTTCGGAATGCGAGTGGGTTCAATTACTCTCTGGAGCGCGAAGGAATGCTCGAGGCACACCTCGTGCGGCAGGATGCCCTTCTGGGCAGAACAGAGTCGATTTTTCCCCAGTGCCCGTCAGTCGAACGGCTAGCACAGTGGTGAATAATTTAACATTTACGACACCCATCCCAATGGGTCTCCAATTACGCAAGTCCTGGCGATCAGTTTTCTAGTAAATATGTACAATAAGGTTCTCTTTCCAGGAGCGAGGAATGTGCCCCGATGGAAACATGAATTATACAGTGCGTTTAAGACCGCTGCATCTGGGTCAGCCCACTTACGGTCGTCATAAATGACCCCGTTGAGCCCAGGGTATGAGTTCTTCATTCTCCTGAGAAGACTGAGCACCTCGGAACGCTCGAGAGGAGCGACCAGGGCATCGTTCAAATGGCAGACGGTTCCGCCATAACCTGGGCGCAGGGAGGGCTCCAGCAAATTCCATCCGCGCGAAGGTCTGTGTAAAGTGACTTTGGATTGTCTCCTTGGGCATCTCACAGAAGGGAGAGCCCTTGTTCTGGATAGTCCTTGTTCCCCGACCGCGCGCTTCTGGTTGGCACGGTACAACTTTTGTATCCTTCTGGCCTCCCTTATAAATTCGGCGCGGCTGGGTAGATGTCCGCCGACTGTGCATTGGAGCCTTGCTCCGGTTGAGTACACTCATTCACCGCATGCGGCTGACCGGACGACGAGCTTGCGCTTTTATCGTATTACGCAAAATTACACGTATTGAACTCCTCGCGGGGATGATCCGGTCTACTTTTGCAACCACGGCTTCCAATTGGTCGCTCGTCTGCGACGTTCGCTTCATCCACTAGAGCGGCCCAAGTAAGCGCTGCTGACAGCGTTTCCCCTGTAACCGCCTCGCGGAGTTCACTCCGGCCGCTCGAAACAGGTTGCGGAGCTTTGCGTGCCCGTTTCGCTCGCATTCAGAATTAGACGAAACTGTTCTCCTCGCGCCTCCGGCCACCCAGCAGGCTGCCATCCTCCTGGACGGCTGGATCGGTCCACGTCCTCCTCTTCTTCCAGGTGGTCCATGGCGTGGCCTCCTACGTTCCGGGTCGTGTCCTTGGATCTGGCGAGGTCGCCAAGTTGACCTTGCCCCCATCTTCCGCCCCTGGAAAACGTCGGTCCAACATGGCCGCAGGTGCATCGGCAATTGCATCCCTGATTGTTCCCGGGGCGTCGATACGGTGCAGTGGTGCCGGGTCGAACGGCAAACCCGTCGGCCATTGCTACGATTGTAGCCTCGCGCGCTGATTGGTTCCACGGTTTGCCCCCTCCCTGCATCGGAGCGCGAATTGAATGCGCCTGCAGGGGGGCACGGACGCGAGGTTGCAGCCTGCGCACTGGCTCTCGCTGATGCACTTGTTGTTGGGGCTGCTGCGTGGCCCATCCTCTCCCTCTCCGGCCTTGGACGGGGGTCCATTCCCCATCGTCCACATCCTCATCTTCTTCTTTTTCGGTGAGGACCCCTCCTGAATCTCCGGGTCGCACCAAGGAGACTCGCTCCCGACGTGGTCTCCGGGCGCGGTACTGCTGCTGGGATTTCCAGGATGGTCTGGAGCGTGCACATCGGTGCACGCGAACACCGAGGTGTCCGGGCGCCGGGCGACATCCCTGCTGCAGCTGGCAGGGAGGCCGGTCCTCCTAAGGTGCTGTGCGAGCACAGCACCGCCGCCAGAGTCGGCCCGGAGACCGATGGAGAAGCGACAGGCGAGGAGATCGGCCTGTCGCACTTCGTGGTGGTGTTGGTGGCCGCCGTCAACGTGACGACCACCGGAGTATGCCTCGGTGGCAAAGGGGAGAGTCCCCTGACGACATCGGCGAACGTCGTCGACGGGGTGGCTGGTGGAAGTGTCGGCCAGCTTCTCGCTGGCGTTGGTGGTGGTGTCGCCTTCTGCGTAGTCGTCGTCGGTGTTCTGGCCGGGTTGGGGCGACCCGGAGTCCCAGGAGGGGTGTTGAAACTCCACCGCGGTGTCCTCTTGTTCCCGGGTGATCTTCGTGTCCCCGGGGTCGTCGTGGTGGTTCCCGGAGATCTTCTGGCACCCGGGTATGACCACATCGCTTCCGGTGAGTGCCTGAAATTCAGGGTCGGAGAGATAGGGTTTGTGACGCTAGAACCGGCACCCGGCGTCACAAGCCGGGTAACCGGTGGCGATACAAATCCTGTCTGCTTGGCAGCAACCCTCGCCGTCCTCGAGCACGGCGCAGCTCGTGCCGCGCAGGGCTTCACGGCGCTCGTTTATGTCGGTAAAACGCTGGGCTTCGTCCCAGGACGCGCGGATGTCGTCGCGGGGTTCCACGTCGAAGCCCTACCCGAGGTCGAAGAGCCGGTCGACCCGGGTGGAGTGGCTACAATCCGCGAAGACGTTCTTGAAATCGCAGCGTCTCGTTCCTTGCGTTTCGGGGAGGCGCTCGCCCACTTCGGTGGAGCAGGCGGGGACGGCGGACCCGGGGTCTCGCGTCGGCGAACCGACGGTGCCTTCGCTCTCCTCGAGGCGGCGGATGCCACCGTGGAAGCGGGCACAGGCTTTCCTCCGCTCCGGCTCCTCGTGATTGTTTCGTAGGGATTCAACGGGAGAAGCTTCGTGGGAGCGAAGTCCCCCTCGCTGTCGGTGGCACTCAACATACGCGCTCTCCGCGCGGCAGCCGCTCGCTTCATCGCCGTCGTCCTCGTCCTCGTCGCGTCGGTGGTCCCCGGTGAAGACGCGTCCGACACCGCTGACACGGAAGACCTCGGGTTACGAGGTTCAACATTTATCGCAATAGTTTGCGGTGTCGGCGCGCTTCCCGGTTAAATTCGCGTGCCCGCGGTCACCCGCTCGGTGCTGCTCGGAGGCGTCCTATGATCTATAATACTATCCGGAGACGAAGGGCCCGGGGTCTCGCGTTGCAACGCCGTCGACGCCCTCGTGGCCCTTTGTCCCGCTGTCGAAGTTAGAACGCGCGACGTACCCGAGCACGTGGTATTCCCTGATTCCAGGGACGACGGTTGACTCTTCCGCACGACGGGGTCCTCTTCGTTCCTGGTCGTCGGCGCTGGTCTCGCCGCGCAGAGGGTCCGGCGGCTTCCGGATGCCGCTGTGGTTGTCGTCGTCGTCGTCGTCGTCGTCGTCGTGCTCGGGCACGATGTCGATGCTCTCGTTGGCGCTTGTGTGGGTCGCTTCGTTGTCCTGTGGATGGCCTCGAACCTGCCATCGTCGCTGTCGTCGTCCTGATCGTCGTCGTCGCCATGGTGGCAGTTACCCGTTCACGGAACCGCTCCTGGCCATTTGCGTGTGTTGCGGCGTGGTGCACTCTAACATCGTTGTTTGGGTACCGTTCCTTGCCGGCGTACCAGCACTCGCCGCATTCCCACTGATTCGTAAGGGAGGGGTGTCGGAGCTTCACGTGCTTCACTATGTCCCCGTGGTTCATGTACTGACCCCTCCCTTTGTCGCCATCAAATTTCGGCGCCACGTAGCACAGAGTGCACTTGAAGCTCTCCGGGAACGGGAACTTCAGCCGCACCACCGAGGTGACGCCGAGGTCGCCGTTCTTCGTGCGTCGTGTGTCTGAAGTGCGGTGGTGACTTGAGAACGTGCTTCGGTGTCCCTGTCGAGCTGAAAAGAAGAAAATAGAGGAAAAATAGAGAAGAAAGAAGAGACGTCGCACCACCGAAATGTGAGCAACGACAGTTGAAGCTCAGCCGGCAAAGATAAGCCGTTCAAATTTTCGCAACAGCTGGAGGAGCGCCCTCTACCTGATCTAGACCTGCGCGCGCAACCGTGAGTTTCGAGTCGACAGCGCGCTACTGAGGCGATGGAAGGACGCCCACTAGCGAGCAAAAGAAGAACCTCAGCACCGGCGCGCCCAACACTCTGCCCACGCTAGCCCGGCACGCACTGCGGTGGAGAGCGCGAACGGCGACCTTGGCGACACCTCGGTGGTGCGGCTGAAGTTCCCGTTCCCGGAGAGCTTCAAGTGCCCTATGTGCTATTTGGCGCAAAAATTCGAAGGCGACAAAGGGAGGAGTCTCTATATGAACTACGGAGACTTAGTAAAGCACGTGAAGCACCGACACCCCTCCCTTACGACACAATGGGAATGCGGCGTGTGCGGGTACGCCGGCAAGGGACGGTACCCCATCGAAGACGTGAAGGTGCACCACGCCGCAGCACAAGCACATGTCCAGGAGCTGCTCCGGGAAAGGGCAACGGTCACAACGGCGACTACGACGACACGGACGACGACAGCGACGACGACGACGATGGCAGGGTCGAGGCCATCGAACTGACAGCCGACGACGAAGCGTCTCACACCAGCGCCAATAAGAGCATCGACATCGTGCCCGAGCACGACGACGACGACGACGACGACGACGACAACCACAGCGGCATCCGGAAGCCGCCGGACCCTCTGCGCGGCGAGACCAGCGCCAACGACCAGTGAAGAAGAGGACCCCGTCGTGCGGAGGAGTCAACCGTCGCCGTTAGTCACCGCAGCGACTACGTGTTAGGGTTCGTCGCGTGTTTTAACCTCGACAACGGGACGAAGAGCCACGAGGGCGTCGACGGCGTTGCTACGCGAGACCCCGGCCCCTTCGTCTCCGGATAGTATTTTAGGTTTTAGGAAACCTCCGAGCGGCACCGAGCGGATGACCGCTGGAACGCGACTTTCCCCGTGGAGCGCGCTGACACCGCAAACTATTGCGATAAATGCTCAACCTCGTAACCCGTGGTCAGCGGTGTCGGACGCGTCCTCTCCTGGGACGACCGACGCGACGAGGACGACGACGGCTACCGCGCGGAGAGCGCGTATCTTGAGTGACAGCGACAGCGAGGGGGACTTCGCTCCCACGAAGCTTCTCCCGTTGAACCCCAACAAAACAATCACGAGGAGCCGAAGCGGCGGGACGCCTGTTCCCGCTTCCACGGTGGCATCCGCCGCCGCGAGGACCGCGAAGGCACCGTGATCGGTTCGCCGACGCGAGACTCCGGGTCCGTCGTCCACGCCTGCTCCTCCGAAGAGGGTGAGCGCCGCCCGGAAACGCAAAGCGCGAGCGGTTTCGATATCAAGGACGTCTTCGGGGAAGGTAGCCACTCCACCCGGGTCGACCGGCGCTTCTACCTCGGGTAGGGTTTCGACGTGGAACCCCGCGACGACATCCGCGCGTTCTGGGACGATGCCCAGCACGCTTCCGAAGAAATCAAGTGCCGCGAAGCCCTGCGCGGCACGAGCTGCGCCGTCCTCGAGGACGGCGAGGGCTGCTTCCAAGCAGACAGGATCTGTATCGCCACCGGTTACCCGGCGTGCGCCGCCGGCTGCCGGCTCTAGCGTAACCAACCCATACTCACCCGCCCTGAGTTCCAGACACTCACCTCCAGCGACGAGGTCATTCCCGGGGGCAAGAAGTACTCCGTGAACCACCACGACGACCCCGGGAACACGAAGATCACCCGGAAGCAAGAGGACGCCGCGGCGGAGTGTCAACACCCCTCCTGGGACCCTGGGTCGCACCAACCCGGACGCCGACGACGAGGACGAAGAAGACGACACCACAACCTACGCCAGCGAGGAGCTGTCCGACGCCTCCACCATCCACGCCGTCGACGACGTTCTCCGAGGTTATTAGGGGACTCTCCCCTCTACCACCGAGGGATTCTCCTGTGGTCGTCACACTGACGACGGCCACCACCACCACCTCGACGTGCGACAGGCCGATCTCCTAGCCTGTATCTCCTCCATCGGTCTTCGGGCCGACTCTGGCGGCGGTGCTGTGTTCGCACAGCACTTTAGTAGGACCGGCCTCGCCGCCAGCTGCACCAGGGACATCGCCCGGCGCCCGGACACCTCGGTGTTCGCTGCCACCGATGTGCACGCTCCAGACCATCCTGGAAGTCCCAGCTGCAGTACCGCGCCCGGAGGCCACGTCGGGAGCGAGTCCCCAGGTGCGACCCAAAGAGTCAGGAGGGGCCAACAGCAGTGAAGAAGACTCGGACGAAAGGGAATGGACTCCCGTCCGCGGAAGAGGGAGAGGAAGGGCCATGCAGCATCCCAAACAACAAGCGCAACAGCGACAGCCAGTGCGCAGTCTGCAATATCGCATCCGTGCCCCACCTGCAGGCGCATGCGATTCGCGCTCCGATGCAGGGAGAGGGCTAGCCGCTCCGCGTCACCAACCAGCGTGCGATTCCAATACCGCAGCATCGGCTAGAGGGTGTGCCGTACAACAAGGCACCCTACCATCGACTCGGCACCCCGGGAACTCTCGGGGATGCCACTGCCGATGCACCTGCGGCCATAGAAGACCTATGTTATCCAGAGGACGAGGAGGGGGAGTGGGTCAACATGGCGACCCCTCACTGATCCAAGGACACCACCAGGACGGAAGGAGGCCACGTCCAGCCCAACCTGGAGGAAGACGAGGAGGACGAGTACAGATCCAGCCGTCCAGGGCTCAGGCGAACCCGCTGGGTGGCCGGAGGCGCGAGGAGAACCCCTTCGAACGAATGCGAGCGAAACGGGGCACGCAACCCTCCGCAAACTGGTTAGAGCGACCGTAGTGGAATCCCCGGGGCGGTTACCGGGGAAACGCTGTCTGCCAGGGCGGTAGAAGCGCGTACTCAGGCCGCTCTCATTGAGGAAGCGAACGCCTCTCAGACGAGCGACGATTTCGAAACCGTGGCTGCAAAAGTAGCCCGGATCTTCCCAGCGAGGACGGCAATGCGTGCAAGCGCGCGTAATACGAACAATGCCGCAAGCTCGTCGGCCGGTCGGCCGCACACAGTGAATGAGGTTACTCAACCGGAGCAAGGCTCCAATGCACAATTCGGCGGACCTCTGCCCAGCCGCGACGAATGGATAAGGGAGGCCAGAAGGATACAGAAGGTGAACCGGGCCAACCAGAAACGCGCGGTCTGGGAGATACTGAATAAGGACTCTCCCTTCTGTGAGGTGGCCAAGGAGACAATCCAGAAGCACTTCACAGAGACCTTCTCGCGGAAGGAAGGTGCTGGTCCCCTCCCTACGCCCAAGGATATGGCGGAACCGTTCGCCTTTTCGAACGATGCCCTGGTCGCTCATCTCAGCTGTTCCGACGTGCTCAGTCGTCTCAGGAAGGTGAAGAACTCATCCCCTGGGCTCGACGGGGTCACTTATGACGACCTTAAGAGGGCTGACCCGGATGCAGCGGTCCCAACCGCTTTGTATAATTCATGTTTCCGCCTGGTGCACATTCCTCGCTCCTGGAAGGAGAGCCTTATTGTGCTTATCCACAAGAAAGCTGACCGCCAGGACTTGCGCAATTGGGGACCCATTGCGATGGGTGTTGTAATTATTAAATTATTCACCGCGGTGTTGGCTGATCGGTTGACGAGCTGGGCACGCGCGAACAATCGCCTTAGTTCAGCGCAGAAGGGCTTCCAGCCACACGAAGGGTGCCTCTAGCATTCCTTCGTGCTTCAGAGGATAATTGAATCCACTCGCATTCAGAAGAAGGAAGTGATGGTCGCGTGGTTGGACTTAGCCGACGCGTTCGGATCGGTCCCGCACGCGGTCATCCAGGACACCCTGCTCGCGTCCTCCGTGCCCACATGGGTCGTCGATACCGTGATGAATCTGTATCGAGTCTCAACTGTACGCATCTGTACTTGCGAGGGTCTAACCGACCCTATCCCCATGCTCTCGGGGGTGCGGCTGGGTTGCCCCTTGTGCCCGATCTTCTTCAATCTTGTGATTGATTCCTTGGTCCGTAGGGCCGGGGATTCGGGAGCTGGATTTGAGGTAGCGGGTGAGAGGGTTTCAGCCCTGGCCTACGCGGACGACGTCGCTTTGGTCGCCGCATCACCGAGCGGGTTGGGTGATGCGTTATCCGCAGCAGCGGACGCAGCGTGTTCGTTGGGACTCCCCTTCAAACCGCGGAAGTGTGCAACTTTGCACCTTGGGAAGCAGAGTGAGCCGATCCCAACGATATTTAGGATGGCGGGACACGAGCTTCCCGTCATGCAGCGGGGTGACTCCTACATCCACCTGGGAGTCCCCACCGGAGTCCGCATCGATCAGACCCCACACAAAACCATCGAGGAGCTAAGTGCGGATCTCAATGCAGTTAGCGCGTCACGGCTCACTCCGTGGCAGAAGGTAGAGACCGTGGCGACATTCTTGTTGCCGCGCCTTGACTTCTTGATGCGGGGTGGCTCAGTTCGAAAAGCCTGTTGTTAGAGTTTGACAGGGTTTTGAGACGAACGGTGATGGGATGATTAAACCGCCCCCAACGTGCTAGTGCCGAGGTTGTATTCATCCCCCCTTCCTGGGGTGGTTGCGGGCTCCTCCCACTAGCTGACCAGGCGGATGCTTCCGTCATGGATCACTCGTTCAGGCTTCTGAACGCTGATGGACCGACCGTCGCACGAATTGCTAGGACAACGTTGGAAGCCGCCGTTCGGTACAAAATCCGTCGTCCGCCAACGGAGGGGGATGTCGTCGAATATCTCTCGGGTTCACTCGAGGGAGATTTCAGGCACCCCTCCAACTCGCATTCTACTTTTTGTTCGGGCATCAGATCCGCTGCATTGAGGTCATCGAACAAACTCGGCTTCCGATGGCGTTGGAACGGCGCGCGGTGCGAGCTCTCGCTGGAGTGCCCAGCATGTGGCGGTCGGAGAGTGACCATACCTCCGACTTCCAAGCGGCAGGTCATTGGTCGAATGATGGCGGCCGTGTCAGAGCACTATTTTTCGAATCTACTATACAAACGCCATCAGGGGATGGTCTTCGACGCGACCGTCCGTCATGGGGTGAGCAATCAGTTGATGCGGACCGGACGCCCCATACGCTTCGCCGATTGTCGCTTCTTTCACCGCGCGCGCCTCGACAAATACTCCCATTAAATGGGGCGCGTTGGTGGGGTGACGGAGATAGGCGCTGCCGTCGGTGTGGTTATGAGTCGGTGACTCTTCCCCACTTGTTCTGCCGCTGCGGTCACACGCGGCCACTCGACAATTACTTCACAGTCGTTTTGTCGAGAGACTTGCTGCGGCCTCCAGCCCACCAGGCGACCTGCGGGAAAACCAACGCGTCCAGGTGTGGGCGAAGATCTCGCGGCACTGCGTCCCGACCTCGTCGTGACGCACGAGACGTCGAGAACCGTCGTCATGGTCGAGGTAACCGTGCCCTTCGAAAACAACCTCGAAGCGCTCGAGAAGGCGATGTTTGTGAAAATTCTCAAGTATCGTTCCCTCGCCTACTCGCTGCGTGTGCGCGGCTACACCGTCCATGTCGACGGCTTCGTTGTAGGAGCCCTGGGTGCGTGGCACCCATGGAATGATCGCCTGCTAACCCTGCTGCGTGTCTCATCATGCTACGCTGGTCTGATGAAACAGTTAATCGTGTCCGAGACGATCGCCTGGTCCCGGGACGTGTACGTCGAGCACGTTTCCGGGATCCGACAGTACCTGGTGCCGGCACCAGGGGACCAGGTCGAGGTCCAGTTCGCGCGCGAAGGTCTGAGCCAATGTGAGTCCACTGACAACGGCGACTGTGTGAGCAGGACTGACATCTAACTTATTTTCTTTTTTCAGACATTAACCACTCATGGTAAATTCTATTTTAAGTTCTGACTTCTATTCATAAGTTAACTATTATTCTTTTTCTTTTTTCTTTTGCTTCTTCATTTTCTTTCTATCTATTCTTAGATCAAAGTTATCTATTATAATTTTAATCAAAATTCTTAATTTCTATCCTTAACTCACTAATGCTCGGACTGCATGAAACTTCTGTCTTTCACTTAGCCGGTTTGTATGTCGTTTCTCGTCCTTACTCAGTCATCTAGATTATTAACTCCTTTATATGCTATCGACTTCACTATTTCTTTGTATGCTTTGTACGCTTTGTATGCTCCGTCTATCTATTTGTAATTCTGTAGCTGCATGGCTTACTCTAAGCGTACTGCTCTGTATTTATTATTTTAACATTTACTATGTTCTCTATGCATGTAAACTTCTACTTTGTCCCGCCAAATTACATTCATCATTCTGTATTTTCTCTGTTTTATTCACTGACTAAAGATGTTACACCAGCGTGATTGTCTGCGATCGCTCACTTGCGGAAGTAACACAGCACGCAACAGCCACGCTGTGCGCGCGTCGCTAGCTATTTTAACATTTAACATTATATTTGCTGTTTTATTAATTTATTTATTTATTTACTTATCTATTTATTTATACAATGAAACTAGAGGCGCGCGAAGGAGAGGAGCAGTAGATTCTCCCTGCTTCATGATATTTAGTTACAAACAAGGCCAAACGGCAGCTCTGGAAAGCTTGATGTATGAAGCCGCGGGAAATTATCCCTGCGGGAAACAGTGCTTGAATAAAGGTGTTTTATCTGTTCTCATCAGCTTAATATCTGATACACTCTCCATAGGAGGGTCAGTATATTAATCTGATTTTTGGGACTGGGAGGAGTTTCTGGGGCTCGCTCCTGCTCCGCCGCGGGCCAGCCCGGTATTGCAGTGCCGCTGGTATTGGTCCAATCTGTGTCTCAGAGATCAGAGTTCGCGATCCGACCCGGAACGACCCGGAACGACCCGGAAAAACCCGGTTCTCCGACCCGCCAAACAGGTTCCGCCGCGACCCGGAATCAGTTTTCGCGCGCGATCGAGAGTGACATCGTCTTGTGGTGGAGAGCAGCCGTCTCCCCGACGTCCCAGGAGAGGAGGAAGAGACAGGTGAGCCGAGGGAGAGTCCACCCACTCCCACACACACGGAGGAGTCCAGCCAGGCCAGGTGGTGTCGCGGCTCGGGCGTACGAGGCGAGCGACGGCTGCGCGGTGAGTGCTCGCGGGGACTATTCGAATTCGGACAGCGGTGTATTCGCGTAAGTGTGTTTTGTGTTCGCGAATGTGTCGTTTCATGTGATTTCGGACATTTCTACGCCATTTTGTATCGTGTCTCGTGAATATTCTAGAACCGTTCCACGTGCTCAGCTGTCGCGAGCTGAACGTGCTCAACCGTCGAAATTCGCGAGTGTATCCGTCGTCGCGTGTGAAGTGTTCCCTCGGGTACCATTTCCCCTGCATTTTCGGAGTCCGCGAGTGCAAGTGAAGTGCAGGGGAGCCGCGAAGAACGGACCCAGGCCGTGAGGAGTTCCCGGCGACACGAAAGAAGGGAAAAGTGAAGAAGTAAGAAGAAAGAAGAAGAAGTCCGGCGTGTGTCTAGCCGTTTCTGTGAGGAGTTCGCTCAGGAGACACAGCCACCGTATTTCTTGTGTCTGAATTGCGGTGACTCGAGAACGTGCTTCGGTGTCCCTGGCGAGCTGAAAAGAAGAAAATAGAGGAAAAATGTAGAAGAATGACAAGACGTCGCACCACCGAAAAGTGAGCAACGACATTTGAAGGTCAGTTGGCAAAGGTCAGCCGTGCAAATTATCGCAACAATTGGAGGAGCGCCCTATGTCTCGTCGCAACGCCGTCGACGCCCTCGTGGCCCTTCGTCCCGTTGTCGAGGTTAAAACACGCGACGTACACGAACACGTAGTCGCTGCGGTGACTAACGGCGACTGTTGACTCCGCCGCACGACGGGGTCCTCTTCTTCCCTGGTCGTCGGCGCTGGTCTCGCCGCGCAGAGGGTCCGGCGGCTTCCGGATGCCGCTGTGGTTGTCGTCGTCATCGTCGTCGTCGTCGACGTCGGGCACGATGTCGATGCTCTCATTGGCGCAGGTGTGAGTCGCTTCGTCGTCGGCTGTCCTGTCGATGGCCCCAACCCTGCCATCGTCCTCGTCGTCGCTGTCGTCGTCCGTGTCGTCGTCGTCGCCGTTGTGACCGTTGCCCGTTCCCGGAGCCGCTCCTGGCAATGTGCGTGTGCTGCGGCGTGGTGCAGGTCTTTGATTGGGTACCGTCCCTTGCCGGCGTACCCGCACTAGCCGCAATCCCATTGTGTTGTAAGGGATGGGTGTCGGAGCTTCACGTGCTTTACTAATTCCCCGTGGTTCATATAGTGACCCCTCCCTTTTTCGTCTTCGAATTTTGGAGCCACGTAGTACAGAGGGCACTTGAAGCTCTCCGGGAACGGGAGCTTCAGCCGCACCACCAAGCTTTCGCAAAGGTCGCCGTTCGCGCTCTCCATCCCAGTGCGTGCCGGGCTAGCGAGGGCATGCCGTTGCACGCGCCGATCCTGAGGTTCTTCTTTTATTCGTCAGATCGCGTCCTTCCCTCGCCACAGTCGCGCGCTGTCCCCTCGACACGCACGGTTGCGCACGCAGGTGTAGTTCAGGTAGAGGGCGCTCCTCCACCTGTTGCGAAAATTTGAATGGCTGACCTTCAACGACTCACGTTCAACTGTCGTTACTCACTTTTCGGTGGTGCGACGTCTCTTCTTTATTCTTTTTCTTCGCTATTTTCTTCTTTCTGGAGTCGTCAGCAGCACAGAAGCACGTTTTCTAGTCACCACCGCACTCCAGGCACACGAAATACGGTTGCTGTGTCTCCTGAACGAACTCCTCACACGGCAACGGCTAGACACACGCCGGACTTCTTCTTCTTTCCTCTCTACGCTGCTCTATTCTTCTATGTTTTCTTCCTTTGTGTCGCCGGGAACTCCTCAATGCCTGGGTCCGTCCTTCTCGGCTCCCCTGCACTCAAACAGCACTCGCGGAATCCAATGATGCAGGGGAAAGGGGTCCCCGAGAGAACACTTCACCCGCGACGACGGTTTCACTCGCGAATTTCAACGGTCGAGCACGTGCAACACGCGACGGTTAGCACGTGGAACCTTTCTAGAACATTCCCGAGCACAAAGACACAAAATGGAGGAAGAACGTCTGAAAATCAAGAAAAATTAAGCGGAACGACACATTCGCGATCACTTAAAAACAAAACACGCGAATACACCGCCGTCCGAATTCGAGTCGTCCCCGCGAGCAATCACCGCGCAATCGTCGCTCGCCTCGTACGTCCGAGCAGCGACTCCACCTGGCCTGGCTGGTCTCCTCCGCGTGGGTGGGAGTGGGTGGTCTCTCCCTCGGCTCACCTGTCTCTTCCTCTTCTCCTGGGACGTCGGGGGACAGCTCCTCTCCTCCACAAGACGGTGGAACTCGCGATCGAGCGGAAAACTGATTCCGGGTCGCGGCGGAACCGGGTCGGCGGGTCGGAGAACCGGGTCGTTTCGGGTCGGATCGCGAACTCAGATCTCTGAGAGAATGGTTGGGCCAATCCCAGCGGCACTGCTATACCGGGCTGACCCGCGGCGGAGCATGAGCGAACCCCAGAAACTCCGCCCAGTACCAAAAATCAGGTTAATATACTGACTCTTCTATGGAGAGTGTATCAGATATTAAGCTGATAAGAACAGATAAAACACCTTCATTCTTCAAGCAATGTTTCCCACGGGAGTATTTCCCCGCGTGTTGGTACAGCAAGCTTTACAGTGCGGCCATTTGGCCTTGTTTGGAATTGAATAACAAGAAGGAGGGAGAATCAATTGCTCCTCTCTTTCGCGCGCCACTAATTTCATTGTATAAATAAATAAATAAGTAAATAAATAAATAAATAAATAAAGAAGACAGTAAATATAATGTTGAATGTAAAAATAGTTAGCGACGCGGGCGCAGCATTGCTGTGCGTGCAGTGTTACTTTCGCAATTGAGTGATTGCAGACATGCACGCTTGTGTAACACCTTTAGTCAATAATTAAAAACAGAAAAAATACAGAATGTAAAATGTAAAATTACGGGACAAACTGGTGCCGGCACCAGGTACTGTCGGATCCCGAAACGTGCTCGACGTACACCTCCCGGGACCACGCGATCGTCTCGGACAAGACTAATTGTCTCATCAGACCAGCGTAGCCTGATGAGACGCGCAGCAGCGTTACCAGGCTATCATTCCGCGTGTGCCACGCACCCAGGGCGCCTACAACGAAGCAGTCGAAATGGACGGTGTAGCCGCGCCCACGGAACGAGTCGGCGAGGGAACGATACTTGAGTATCTTCTCAAACCTCGCCTTCTCGAGCGCTTCGAAGGTGTTTTCGAAGGGCACGGTTACATCGACCATGACGACGGTTCTCGACGGCTCGTGCGTCACGACGAGGTCGGGACGCAGTGCCGCGAGATCTTCGTCCACGCCTGGGACGCGTTGGTTGACCCGCAGGTCGCCTGGTAGCTTGGAGGCCGCGGCAAGTCTCTCGACAATGCGATTATGACGCAATTGCCGAGTGGCCGCGTGAGGACCGCAGTGGCAGAGCACGTGGGGAAGAGTCTCCGACTCATAGCCACACCGACGGCATCTCCGATCCCCGTCGCCCCACCGACGCGCCCCATTTAAGGGGAGCACGTCGAGGCGCGCGCGGTGAACAAAGCGCCAATCGGCGAAGCGTATGAAGCGTCCCGTCCGCATGAAGTGATTGCTCACCTCATGACGGACGGTCGCGTCGAAGACATTCCCCTGATCGCGTTTAGATAGCAAATTCGCCAAATAGAGCTCTGACACGGCCGCCCTCATTTGACCAATGACCTGCCGCTTGGCAGCCGGAGGTATGGTCACTCTCCGGCCGCCACGTGATTGGCACTCCAGCGAGAGCTCGCATCGCGCACAGTCCCATCGCCATCGGAAGCTGAGTTTTTTCGCTGACCTCAATGCAGCGGATCTAATGCCCGTCCAAAAAGTAGAACGCGAGTTGGAGGGGTGCCTGAAATCTCCCTCGAGCGAACCCGAGTGATATTCGGCGACATCCCCCTCCGATGGCTGACGACGGATTTTGTCCAGCACGGCGGCTTCCAACGTTGACCTAGCAATTCGTGCGACAGTCTGGTCATCGGCGTTCAGAAGCCTGAACGCGTGAGCCACGTCGGAAGCATCCGCCAGGTCAGCTAGTGGGAGGAGCCCACATCCACCCCAGGAAAGGGTGATGAAGACAACCTCGGCACTAGCCCGTTGGGGGGGTTTAACCTTCCCATCACTATCCGTTTCAAAACCCGGTAAAACTCAAACAACGGGTCTTTGCGAACTGTGCCACTCCGCTGCAAGAAGTCATGGCGTGGCAACAGGAATGTCGCCACGGTCTCTACCTTCTGCCACGTAGTGAGCAGTGACGCGCTGACTGCAATTGAGGTCTGCTCCCAGCTCCTCGATGGCTCTGTACGAGGTCTAATCTATGCGAACCCCCGTGGGGACTCCCAGGTGGTGGTTGGAGTCACCCCGCTGCATGACGGGAAGCTCGTGTCACTCCATCCTAAAGTTCGTTGGGATCGGCTCACTCTTCTTCGAAAAGTGCAGAGTTGCACACTTCCGCGTGTGAAGGAGAGTCCCAACAACCACGCTGTGTCCGCTGCTGCGGATAACGCATCACCCATGACGCTCGGTGATGCGGCGACCAACGCGACGTCGTCCGCGTAGGCCTGGGCTGAAACCCACTCAACCGCTACCTCAAATCCAGCTCCCGAATCCCCGGCCCTACGAACCAAGTGATCGATCACTAGATTCAAGAGGATCGGGCTCAAGGGGAGACCCTGAAGCACCCCCGAGAGCTTGGGGATAGGGTCGGTTAGACCCTCGCAAGTACAGATGCTTACCGTTGAGTCTCGATACAGATTCATCACGGTATCGACGACCAATGTTGGCACGGAGGACGCGAGGAGTGTGTCCCGGATGACCGCGTGGGGGACCGATCCGAACGCGTCTGCTAAGTCGCGTAAGGATCCAACAACGCGACCACCACTTCCTTCTTCTGAATGCGAGCGGATTCAATTACTCTCTGCAACACGAAGGAATGCTCGAGGCACCCTTCGTGCTGCAGGAAGCCCATCTGGGCTGAACAAACACGGTTGTTCGCTCGGTCCCAGCTCGTAAACCGATCAGTCAACACCGCGGTGAATAATTTAATGATTACAACACCCATCGCAATGGGTCTCCAATTACGCAAATACTGGCGATCTCTCTTCTTGTGGATAAGCACAATAAGGCTCTCTTTCCAGGAGCGAGGAATGTGCCCCAGGCGGAAACATGAATTATACAAGGCGGTTGAGACCGCTGCATCCGGGTCAGCCCTCTTAAGGTCGTCATAAGTGACCCCGTCGAGCCCAGGCGATGAGTTCTTCATCCTCCTGAGACGACTGAGCACCTCGGAACACCTGAGAGGTGCGACCAGGGCATCGTTCGAAAAGCCGTACGGTTCCGCAAATCCTGTGGCGCAGGGAGGGGACCATCACTTTCCATCCGCGCGATGGTCTCTGTGAAGTGCTTCTGGATTGTCTCCTTGGGCACCACACAGAAGGGAGAGTCCTTATTCAGTATCTCCCCGACCGCGCGCTTCTGGTTGGACCGGTTCAACTTCTGTATCCTTCTGGCCTCCCTCATCCATTCGTCGCGGCTGGGTAGAGGTCCGCTGACTTGTGCATTCGAGCCGTGCTCTGGTTGCGTAACATCATTCACCGTGTGTGGCCCACCGGCCGACGAGCTTACGGCATCGTTCGTATTTCGCTCGTTTGCACGCGTTGCCTTACTCGCGGGGAAAATCCGGGTTACTTTTGCAGCCACGGCTTCCAATTCGTCGCTCGTCTGAGCGGCGTTCTCTTCCTCAACGAGAGCGGCCCGAGTACGCGCTGCTACCTCCCTGGCAGACAGCGTTTCCCCGGTTACCGCCACGCGGATTCCACTCCGGCCGCTCGAAACAGGTTGCGGAGGGTTGAGTGCCCCGTTTCGCTCGCATTCAGAATTAGGCGGACTATTCTCCTCGCGTCACAGGCCCCTCAGCGGGGTCGCCTGCGTCCTGGACGGCTGGATCTGGCCTCGTCCTCTTCTTCCTCCTGGTCCTGGACGTGGCCTCCTTCCGTCCGAGTCGTGTCCTTGGATCCGGGTGGGGTCGCCAAGTTGACCACGCCACCCTCTTCCGCCCCTGGAAAACTTCGGACCTCCATGGCCGCAGGTGCATCGGCAATTGCATCCCCTGTTGTTACCGGGGCGCCGATTCGATGCAATGGTGCCGGGTCGAACGGCGCACCCGCCGAACACTGTTTCGGCAGCTATATCGAGCGCTGGTTGGTGCCGCGGAGCGGCTTGCCCCCTCCCTGCATCGGAGCGCGCATCGCATACGCCTGCATGTGGGGCACGGACGCGAGGTTGCAGCAAGCGCAATGGCTGTCGCTGTTGCACCTGTCGTTGGGGCTGTTGCGTGGCCCTTCCTCTCCCTCTTCTGCGGACGGGGGTCCATTACCCTTCGTCCGAGTCTTCTTCCTCTTCTGTGGTGTTGCCCCCTCCTGAACTCCCGGGTCGCTCCAGTGGACTCGCTCCCGACGTGGTCTCCGAGCGCGGTACTGCAGCAGGAACTTCCAAGTTGGTCTAGAGCGTGCTCATCAGTGCACGCGAACACCGAGGTGTCCGGGCGCCGGGCGATGTCCCTGTTGCAGCTGGCGGCGAGGCCGGTACTCCTAAGGTGTCCGGGCGCCAGTGTCGGCCCGAAGACCGATGGAGAAGCGACAGGCGTGAGATCGGCCTGTCGCACGTCGTGATGGTGGTGGTGGCCGTCGTCAACGTGACGACCACGGGTGAATCCCTCGGTGGGAGAGGGGAGAGTCCCCTGACGACCTTGGCGAACGTCGTCGACGGCGTAGCTGGTGGAGTCGTCGGACAGCTCCTCGCTGGAGTGGGTGGTCGAGTCGCCTGCTTCGTCATCGTCGTCGTCGGTGTCCTGGCCGGGGTGGTGCGACCCGGAGTCCCAGGAGGAGTGTCCGCCTCACTCCGCCGCGGTGTCCTCTTGTTCCTGGATGATCTTCGTGACCCTGGGGTGTCGTCGTAGTTCCCGGAGATCTTCTTGCCCCCGGGGATGACCTCGTCGCTGGCGGTGAGTGCCTGAAACTCAGGGAGGGAGCGTTAGGTGTTGTGACGCTAGACCCGGCACCCGGCGTCACGCGCCCGGTAACCGGTGGCGATACAGATCCTGTCTGCTTGGCAGCAGCCCTCGCCGTCCTCGAGGACGGCGCAGCTCGTGCCGCGCATGGCTTCACGGCGCTCGATTTCGGCGGAAGCGTGCTGGGCATCGTCCCAGGACGCGAGGATGTCGTCGCGGACTTCCCCGTCGAAGCCCTACCCGAGGTAGAAGCGCCGGTCGACCCGGGAGGAGTGGCTACCCTCCCCGAAGACGTCCTTGAAATAGCAGCCGCTCGCGCGGTGCTTTTCGGGGAGGCGCTCACACTCTTCGGTGGAGCAGGCAGGGACGGCGTCGGGGTCACGCGTCGGCGAACCGACGGAGCCTTCGCGGTCCTCGCGGCGGCGGGTGCCACAGCGGAAGCGGGCACAGGCTTCCCTCCGCCCCGGCTCCTCGTGACTGTTTTGTTGGGCTTCAACGGGAGAAATTTCGTTGGGGCGAAGTCCTCCTCGCTGTCGCTGTCACTCAAGATACGCGCTCTCCGCGCGGTAGCCGCTCGCTTCGTCGTCGTCGTCCTCGTCCTCGTCGCGTCGGTGGTCCCCGGAGAAGACGCGTCCGACACCGCTGACCCGGAGGACCTCGGGTTTCGAGGTTTAACATTTTGCGCAATAGTTTGCGGTGTCGGCGCGCTTCCCGGGGAAAGTCGCGTGCCCGCGGTCACCCGCTCGGTGCCGCTCGGAGGCGTCCTAATACCTAAAATACTATCCGGGGACGAAGGGCCCGGGTTCTCGCGTCGCAACGCCGTCGACGCCCTCGTGGCCCTTCGTCCCGTTGACGAAGTTAAAACGCGCGACGTACCCTAGCACGTAGTATTCCCTGATTCCAGGGGCGACGGTTGAATTCTCCGCACGACGGGGTCCTCTTCTTCCCTGGTCGTTGGCGCTGGTCTCGCGGAGCAAAGGGTCCGGCGGTCTCCTGTAGACGCTGTGGCTGTCGTCGTCGTCGTCGTCGTCGTCGTCGTCGTCGTCGTCGTCGTGTGGTTCGTCGTGCAAGACATTTAGTAGCTTGACAATACCGTAATCGCCTTAGGGTAGGCTGATTGATCACTATCGTTGCAAACTGAACGCCAAATAGCGCCATCGTAATAGCGTTAGGCTGAGAAGCGTAAACTTCTCCACAGACACCTGCTGGCTATGCACTTCGTATTCGCAAATGTAATAAGCTATTTGTCAATTCCCTAATAATTTCGTACCAGCTCGGTACATGCCATCTTAGCCAATAAGCCGAGATGTTTCTCCAGGTTTAAATAAGACATTTAGTAATATGACAATACCGTTATCGCCTTAGGGTAGGCAGATTGATCACTATCGTTGCAAACTGAAAGCCAAATAGCGCCATCGTAATATAATAAACTTCTCCACAGACACCTGCTGGCTATGCACTTAGTATTCGCAAATGTAATAAGCTATTTGTCAATTCCCTAATAATTTCGTACCAGCTCGGTACATGCCATCTTAGCCAATTGGCCGAGATGATTCGCTAGGTTTAAACAAGACATTTAGTAGTATGACAATACCGTAATCGTCTTAGGGTAGGCAGACTGATCACTATCGTTGCAAACTGAACGCCAGATAGCGCCATCGTAATAGCGTTAGGCTGAGATGCATAAACTTCTCCACAGACACCTGCTGGCTATGCTCGTCGAATTCGCGAAGGTAATAAGCTATTTGTCAGGTTCCTAAGAATTTTGTACCAGCACGGTACATGCCAACTTGTCCAATTGGCCGAGATGCTTCGCTAGGTTTACCCAAGACATTTAGTAATATGACAATACCGTAATCGCCTTTAGATAGGCAGACTGATCGCTATCGTTGTAAACTGAACCGAATGGGGAGAATCGGTTCATTACTACAGGACGCGCTCATATACGAAAATGCCTTAATGAACTTAGCACGCTATCGCGCATTCATTTATTTCCAAAATGGTGGAGGCCATTGCAAGCGATCTTCATTGATACGGCACCATCGTAATAGCGTTAGGCTGAGAATCGTAAACTTCTCCACAGACACCTGCTGGCTATGCACGTCGTATTCGCAGAGGTAATAAGCTATTTGGCAATTCCCTAAAAATTCGTACCTGTACGGTACATGCCACCTTATCCAATTGCCCGAGATGCTTCGGTAGGTTTACCCAAGACATTTAGTAATATGACTATACCGGAATCGCCTTAGGATAGGCGGATTGATCGCTATCGTTGCAAACTGAACCGAATGGGGAGAATCGGTTCATTACTACAGGACGCGCACAGATACGAAGATGCCTTAATGTACTTAGCACGCGATCGCGCATTCATTTATTTCCAAAATGGTGGAGGCCATTTTAAACGACCTTCAGTGATACGCCACCACCGTAATAGCGTTAGGCTGAGAAGCGTAAGCTTCTCCACAGCCACCTGCTGCCTACGCACGTCGTATTCGCAGAGGTAATAGTCTATTTGTCAATTCTCTAACAAATTCGTACCTGTACGGTAGGATTATCACTATCGTTCTAACAAAATTGGGAAATTCGTTTCAGTACTACACCACAGAGTTACGAATTGCCTTAATGGATTTATTACGCTACACCTCTGTAAGTCTTCTCCGAAAATGCTGGAATGCGTAGGGGCCATTGTAAACTTGTGTAATTGTCCGTACGCGTCACGGCCACGTGGCTATAATGGCATGAACGGCCAAGACACACATTTATTAGGTGACTGAAAAAGGGCACAATTACGTTTGCGAATTCAACGTTCACAGCAGGCATCCGCCTGTGACCGATATTACGATTCTTAGACTAACGCTTTTATGGCACGTTAGTGACACTGAATGTCATATACAATGGCATCTACGCCTTCCGCCATTTTTGATATTACTGAATGTGTGGTCGTGTCCTTTGTCCATTAACGAGTTTCGTATCTGTGCACGTGGTGCAGTACTGAAACGAAGCTCCCCTTTCGGTTTGCAACGATATTGTGCACCCTACGTTCCCTGTGGCAAATACGGTATTGTCAAGTTTCTAAGTGTCTTGTGTATCCCTGGTGAAGCATCACGTCCACTTGACTGGAATGGCTTTTACCGTCAAGGTACAAATTCATTAAGTAATTGACAAATTGCTTATTACGTTCGCGAATGCAACGTGCATTGCAAGCACAAGGCTGCTGCGTAAATTACGCATCTCAGCCTATCGCTATTACGTTAATGGCGTATCACTGAATGTCGTATAAAGTTGCCCCTACGCATTCCACCATTTTGGGTACGACTGAATGCGTGAACGCGTTTTAAGTACATTACGGCATTATCGTATCTCTCCACGTCGCGTAGAACTGGAACGAAGCTCCCCATTCGGTTCAGTGTGCAACGAAATTGTTCACTCCACTTACCCTATGACAATTACGGTATTGTCATATTACTTTGTGTCTTATGTAACCATACCGACGCATCTCGGAAACTTGGCTGAATTGGCATGTACCGTCAAATTATTAATTTATTAGGGAGTTGACAAATAACCTATTACGTTGCGAACACTATGTGCATTGCAGGCATGTGGCTGTGGCGGAATCTATGCTTCTCAGACTAACGCTATTATGGAAATGGCGTATCACTGATGTTCGTATATAATGGCCCCTACGCATTGCACCATTTTAGATATGACTGAATGTTTGATCGCGTCCTAGTTCCATTTAAGGTATTTTCGTATCTGCACGTCGTATTGTACTGAACCGAATCTCTCCATCCTTTTCAGTTTTCAATATTAGTGGTCACACCACGTACCCTACGACAATTACGGTATTGTCATATTACAAAATGTCTTGTGTAAACCTAGCGAAGCATCTCGGCCACTTGGCTGAGATGGGATGTACCGTCCACGTACGAATTTATTAGCGAATTGACAAAAAGCCTAATTACGTTTGCGAATACTAGGTGCATTGCTGGCACTTGAATATGTCGGAAATTACGCTTCCCAGCCTAATGCTGTTATGACAATGTCGTATCACGTAATGTCGTATACAATGTTCTCTATGCATTCCACCATTTTGGATATGACTGAATGTGCGATCGCGTCCTAAGTCTATTTACGCATTTTCGTATCTGTGCACTTCGCGTGGTAATGAAATGAAGATATCCTTTCTGTTTGCAACGAGAGTGATCACCCTACGTACCCTTATGCAATTACGGTACTGTCATACTATTAAATGTCATGTGTAAATAAGGCGACACTTCTCGGCCACGTGGCGAGAAACTAACATTTGCGAGCGATATAATGATTTAAAAGTGAATCTTGAGTTTCGCAAGAATAGTTCGATTGCATCCTTGTACTCTAATAGACCTTTCAGTTCCGATAATCATTTGTAGTTTGTTCATCTTAGTAGGAATCTTTCCTGTAGAATTCAGTTCATTCGGCGAAGTCCAATCATAATTGAAGCAGTAATCGTAACTAACATTTTCGGTCGATATAATGATTTAACAGTTGATACTTGAGTTTCACAAACACACTTCGACAGTATCCGTCTAATACAATAGTCCTTTCTGTTCCGATAATCATTTGGAGTCTGTTAATGTTCGTAGCAATGGTTCTTGTAGACATCATTTCATTCGCAAAGTCCAATTATAGTTGGAACAATCATCGAAACTAACATTTGCGATGGTAATAGTGATTTAACAGATAATACTTGCGTTTCGCATAGTTCGATTATATCTGTCGCTTCAAATAAAACTTTCATTTCCGATAATTATTTGGTGTTTGTTAATGATGGTAGCAATGGTTCCTGAACACTTCAGTTCATTCGCCGAAGTCTAATGATAATTGAAATAAGTCATCGAAACTAACATTTGCGAGCGATATAGTGATTTAGCATGTGATACTTGAGTTTCGCCAACATAGTTCGACTCTATCCATCTCTTCTGATAGATCTTTCAGTTCCGACAATCATTTGGTGTTTGTTAATGTTCGTAGCAATGGTTCCTGCAGTCTTCAGTTCAATCGCCGAAGTCAAATTAAAATTGAAACAATCACTGAAACTAACATTTGCGAGCGATATAATGATTTAAAAGTGGAAACCTGAGTTTCGCCATCATATTTCGTTTGCATCCGTCTCTTCAAATAGATCTTTCAGTTCCGATAATCATTTAGTGTTTAGGAAGCTTTAAGGTTTTTTTGAAGACCCTGGATGCTGCTGGGAGGAGTGAAGGAATGCGAGAGGGAGCGAGAATTTGCGTTTCGTCTCGGAGTCACTGCCTAGTCCCATCAGTGGTGTTGATGGCAGCGACTCCTTACCCCAGATGCTTGTTGTTGTAACTACCCCCGCTAGACTGGGTACGGATCACCCTCCTAGCGGGGTTCCGCATGCTGCTTGCTTAACATCGGAAATCGGTACGACCTTGACCCGCAGCCACTTGCGGCTTGTGCTAGTCAAGTGTTCGAAACTCGTAGAAATCGTAGGTCCGCTTCACTCTAACCGGTAGTAATTTCTAACCTCACTTCCTTTCCTTTTATAATTTCCTCTCCACTCCGGTTTTTCCTTTTATTTTCTGCCCCGCTCCTCCTTATGTCGCCAAATTCATGCCTCCTCCACTTTATTTCTACCTACCAATCCTCGTGCAACCACTCTTTTTCTTCTGAAGCGACTAAAAATATACTTCCCTTTCACACTTAAAGATCCCAACCTTTTGCAACCGAAAGCGGAACCTCAGCATAAACTTATTATGTTTTCAACGAAATAAGCAATATGATATTTCGTTAGTTTCCCAGATTTCGATGCAGTGACAAATACATTTTTACACTAATTTATTAACGCTTCTACTCTTTTGCTTACGCGATTTCCGAAATTTTCTTTTGCTTCTCGCATGCATAGATAACTTGTAAAAGAATACCTGCAGCTGCTAAAGAATACTGGGCCAAGTAATTGTGTGTGGCTTTATTAAAATCTTGCAACTAATCTTTTACTGCACTTTCTCCGCTATATGATAAGATTCTGCGGATATTGAAATGACATTCGTAGCCTGTTTGATCCTTATATATTACATATTGGGATTCAAAGTTTCTAATAGAATTTGATACCATTCTTTGAAATTTCTCCTCTTCTTCTAATATTTACGGCAGATTGAATTCATCCTTTGATCTTACGTATTGTGTAACAGTCAGTGGGTACACTTGAACAGACTTATGGATACTTTTAAATTTTTTTACCCTTGTTTCAGATGCTGTGAAGTAAAAGCTCATCGATTGGAACGGTAATGCTGCTGATTATGCCCACTTTTACAACATTCTAATTGCCACGGGTTTTTTGTCACTTCTAGCTTCGGTAAAGCGATCATACGTGTTGGTAACAATAATGTTTGATTGGTTCATGTAAATGATGAGAGAGTGTGAAAAACAAGTGTGATTTCTAAGATCATTTGACGTAAATCGTAACTATCAGTAGGTTATTGACCCAAAGCGCATCGTTATAGCACGTGTGCATAATTATGCTAAAATTATAATAAGACTAAAACTTTGAAAAATTGAAATCTTAAAGAAGTGTTGCGTGTGCTGAATAAAAAAATGTTAAAATAAAAATAATAAAAAAGAGAAGGAAAGAAAAACGTAGTGAAAGTAACATTGCGAACATAACCGCATCGGAAATCGCCCACGTGGAAAAGTAACTGGACACTGAAATTTTTCATTGAGGAAGCTACAACCCACTGTTATTCTAAATCACACAACTTGATTGAGACCGTAGAACATTAATCAAATGCAGTAACAAGGGATGGAAAACAGAATCTGAGCAGTTGCACAGAAAATGACTGTAACTACAATGTACAGGAAACCCCTGATTAACATTCCCACATGCACCGTGGAGAGTGAAATGTATAAAAAGCTTCACACTATCTACGATACGGCTCAACTAACGTACAACTTTATGCTAGAGTTCTATTCTCTCAGGTATAGCAAACTCTCTGATATGGGTGAGCACCTAAGCGAAATGGAGAAATCCGTGTTCAGAGGAAGAACCCTGCAAGTTTATCTCAGTGACATGCTAATGTCAAAAATTTTGTCAATCATGCATGATGGTTTCGAGCATTTCGCAACGGGAGTCTACAAGTACTCAAGTCATAGTGCAGTATGTGAATATCCTATTGCATTGTGGAGCCGGGGAAAAGTTCTACAAGTACAAAAAACCAGGTCACTTCGCACGCAACTGTAGGACTAATACGCTCACACGAACTATAAAGCATTCAATAAAGAACGAGAGATATGGTACTCACTCCAATAACGCGGAAAGAAGTAATACATGCATTGAGATATTTGTAAAGAGGTAGCTTTTTTGTGCTGTAATATATGTCCGATTGAAAACTGCGTCATTGATTCAGGTGCAGGAATGCACATAATGAAAGCGAACAAATATAAAACGTAACTACATCCGAAATTAATCTGATAATGGATGATCAACGGGTGGAGCCAAAAGGTATGAAACATGAACTCCAAACGATGTCAATTAAAGGATGTGATGCAAATAAAAGAAACTCTACTGATTTATTGTCAACGAGACAAATTACTAAAAACTGATGTGAAGTAACATTTTCCTGTGAGAAATAGTATATCATAACCATGAGAGCGCAATATTAGGAAACGAGAGCAAGAATGGGCTGTACGAAATAACGTTGCATGTAGGAAAACAATGTGCACACCTCACAGAGGAAAAGGGAGAAGAGGACGTAGATATGTGGCACGCCAAGCTATGTCACATGAACAAAGGAGCGTTGATGACTTTACTAAAGTTATCTGAATGTATAGATCTGATAGAAACAGAAATAGATGTCTGTGAAATCTCCATGATAGCGAATCAACAGAGATTGTGCTCTGGACATAACAAAACAATAGTGAAATAACCTCTAGAATTAATGCACGATACGGACAATTAGATTCTTCAATATGGAATGAATAGAAATATTTCATAACCTTTCTAGAAGATTTTGCGTATTTCGTCGTGACTGCTCTGAAGGCAAATAAAAAAAAAGTGACTGAAAAAATTAAGAACTACATCAATGCAACTGAAACACACTGAAATAAAGAGGTGAAGATACTACACGACATTATGGAAAAGAATTTGCAAATAGAGTAATGATCGAATGCAAATAAAGTAAAATTCGAATGATGCAAATACAAGGGAATCGAATTAGATTTTGCTACGCCTCACACACCTCAACTTAACGGTAGAGTTAGTGGGAATCTGTCGATCGACAAATCGAAGTGACATGGACAAAACAAGGGACTTATTGCGTGGACCAGGAACAGAGAAGACACTGTGGGGAGAATCTCTATACGCGGCAGTTTTCTAATTCAACGGAACAGGTACAGAATCTCACGCAAGGACTCCAGTTGAATTGTGGAGATCAGAAATCACACCAGTGGAAATGTGAGGATCAGAAATCGGATGTCAATTTCCTCCATTTGGACGAACTATGGAAAACATTTGGAGGTAGATGTGTAAAGATACTTGGACCGTCATAAAAACTGGATATAAGAAGAGAAAATGCCTACCGTGTATCGATTGTGGGACAAGTCAAGGAGGAAAATGACTGTCATACCAAGGTATGTTGTAATAAATGGGAAGAAACCTAAGGAACAAAAGCTAGTAATCGCAGATGAAAAAATAATGACCGAATAACAGGGACAGACAGAAAATAATGGAACAGAAACTGAAGAAGTAGCAATTAGAAATGTGAAACAAGTACAACGAGAAGAAGAAAAGTTGCATGAAGTGGAAAATACCCATTCAGGCACAGAAAATAGAACTGAAAAAGTAACACAGCTCAGGAAATAGAAAAGACAAGACGGCCACCTGAGAGGTATAATACTGCTTTCTTATCACTTGATCACGCAGTTTCAGATCGCAGAAACGGTCGCTGGATTCAAGAAGTAGGCGAAGAAGCAGCAATGAGAAAGAACAATAAATGGACAGACGTTGAAGCAAGCAAGTTCTCGGAAGCCAAACGGCAATCCAGGAAGTGGGTGCTGAATGTAAATATGACGAAATGTAACGAGCCCGACTAGCCATCACAGGGTGTGAATAAATGAAGGGCTTGTACAGCGAAGATGTATACAGCCCTTTGATCATTAGCATTACGTACATTATTTGCAATTGCCGCTAGTAAAAACTTGTGCAGAATGTAACTGGACATAAAAACAACGTTTCTACACGGAGAATCGGTTTATATATATCCTCGGAATGATAAGAAGACATAGGAACAACGCTGTGACTTGTCTACTTCGATAATTTGACCACTTCATCGATTCCACAGACAGAAGGGTAATCCAAAAGAGGCAACCATGTAGGAATGTTAGGTTTCGAAATATATGTTTCGTCAGGAAATCCAAAACTAGCGTGTGTACCTTTATTTCGCTTTTTCTTGTAATTCCGGACAACAACGAAGGCAATTGTGTGAATGTGTAGCGTGACTCCTTCATCACCGGTTTCGATAAGTTTGAAAGTTTGTAAGTCGGCATATGTAAATGATATTTAGAAATTACCGAAACATGTAAGCTAATGATAATTTACAAGTTCATTGGCATTCAGAATCAGATAATAGGAAGAAAATATAAATGAGTAACATTTAGAAAAAATAAAAACATAACACGAACAAATGTAATTTATATTTGGTATTATTTTTAGTAACAATTTAAAATGATAAATTATTTCGGTCGTTGGAAATGCAACTCACTGAATACATCTTAAAAGCAATTTCCATGAAATACAAAATATATTGTTGGATTCATTTAAGTAAATAAATTTGGAATTTCGAAACGGACCAAAAAATAATATACAACACACAAAGTGTTCCTCCATTCGAAATAAACTTTATTTTGTAAACTCGATTTTGCGGGATAAATTTAATTTATTCCGGCTGTAACTTTACATATTCGTAAATTTAAAAAAAGTAATATCTACTTAGGCATAATTAAATATGTTATCTAGTATTAATTAAAATATAGCGGTTAATTTTCCTAAGATTTTAAATAAGTGTATGTAATCGAATATATAATAAGGTCTGCATGCTGACTCTCATTATTCGCTATTCCAAATCATTACATATCTTTATTGACGAAATACTACCACGTTAAATTGTAGAAACAATTCTCACAGCAAATGTGGAAATGCAGTCATTTTTTTTATGTTTAATTCTCATCACTAAAGATGCTACAGTCCAATAACTTTACCGTGATCCGAAAATGGTAATGGGAATGGAGAAATTCAAAAACGTGAAATATTGAAAGTATAAGAAATTCATGTTGTTCATACAGAAAGGTATAATGCTAAATTTCAAATCTTCAAGCACCTACGGAATGTTTCAGCAATATATATAAATATATATATATATTAACTGAAAAAGAGAGTTATGTTCATAACACAAATCGGTGAATGCGAACATTCTGGACTGTGGCTGCTTTGTGTTACTCTATAAACAACAGAAGTAGTTGAATTAATATTGCAAAATGGACGTGAATAACGGAACAATAAAACTAATGTTGAAACATCAATAATCTTCTGAACTACCTCATGACACTGAGGCGTCAATTTAGACGCAATTCAAATGATCAATCAAAGAAAACTATTAAATATATAAAGTTTGTATGATTAAAATTTCACATAGTTCTTTTACAAAGAACTAGATGTATCTCTTACGGAAAATTCATAAAGATACTAGTTGCTTACACAGGAAATTAAAAGAATTAGGTTGTTCTATTAACACTTCAGCCATACGACATTATTATTTTGGTCGAGATTGAATAAGTGAAAACGTTATCAATGAATTTAATCATGTATGTAGCAATTCTAATTATTAATACAAGCTCAAAAATGATTGATTGGCGTCATCATCGACCTCGACTTCCATGTCGTCCTCGGTCTCGAAGGCTAGTGAAGCCAGACATAATTTTATTGTCGCGAGAGTCGAATCTCTTATTACAGGTGTCCATGTACATCGGTATCGATATTTTGCGCATGTATCGTTCACGTGTAGTTCACTCTTTGGGGCGGAATTTTTTCCATGATTTGTATCAGAGAGTCAATTCTTCTATTATATAGTGTAATATTTCAATTGGTCAGAAACTGCTCTAATACCTCCCTTGAATGTGATACGATCTATTGTTATTCGCAATTCACCCATTTTTACAAATATAGGACAACGTCTTGTCAAAATCAAAACGAAAACCACGACACTGCCTTTGATTCCGCCAAACTAAATGTAATGCTGGCGTCTGAAAAATTTGTCGTGGACAAAGAATGTCCTTCTCACTCACAGAAAAATTATTCTAAGATTAAGGACATCTCCGAATCAGCTCTCCGATTGGGAATCTCAAAAGACTACATCGATAACATTCCAAATCTTGATCAAACTCTCGAAGAAATCTACCTCCACAATAACGCGAGAGGCATTAAAACACAATACATTCACTCTGTAAGGGTCTCACTAATCAAATCATCGTTCAGCTGCTCATTTGAATCCGACATTGAACTTTCAAGAGAGGCGAAATCGCAACAAATTTCAAATACTTGCACATATACTCGCACGAATACATTTTGAAAACAATAACACAATAGAACGTATATGGTCACAGTGGCGACTATGAATAACGCCAAATTCTCGTAAACAAATTCAGGCCTGCCCTAAAGACACGAACCTCAAACAGAATCACTTGTCTACACTTAAACATTTCAACACCTTCATCAACAACCGGGCAAACGAACCACGCCAACGGAGATGTGGCCATTATAATTACGGACAAATATATTTGAACTGAGATCCAATTAGTTTCAAACTTACAAACAGTCGCAACGTCAATTTCACTTCTGGGAGAATCCACATCTGCATTATATACATTCCAAACAATTTCCCTCTTGGTTTTCAAGACGTTGAAGTATTAATATCTCCACATCCACGTCCACTGATCCTGCCCTGTGAATTTAACAGCCATCACGCTCTCTGGGGAACCATCAAACCTGACACCAGAGGAAAGACTATTCAGAATCTACTATACCACCAGGATTGAGTTCTGCTAAACTCAGGCCTCTAGACGTACCTCCGTACTAGGAATACTGAATCGAGTGCAATAGATTTAGCCTTCCCAATCCACAGACAGTTCAACACCTCCAATAGAAAACTAAAAGATCTATGCTATTGCGAACACTTCCCCACAAAAGCCACCCATGGAGACAATACTACAGCAGTTCAAATTTACCACAACCAAAATGGAAAATAAAAAAAACAAACTGGCTGCTATATCAAGAAATCTTAAGGCTTCAACTCACCGAGAAGATAATAGAAACTGAATTTGACTCAGCCCAGATTAACAAGCCAATGATAACAAATTAAATAAATTTCAACATTCCATAGCCTTAGCATCAGACGATGCCAGGGAATTTGGAAATCCCAGACTGCGAAATATCAGATAACAACTTGCAACGTGGTGAAGCGAATAATGCAAAATGGCAATGCAAGATATGCCTCACGCATTCAATAAACCAAAAAATTACAAACGGAAATTGGTCCGAGTTCCGAAAGAAACGCACAAACTCCCGTTGAATTAAAGGAAATGAAACAATCATGGAGGAATTACATATCTTCAATAAATATACAAACTACGAATTTTGCGGTACGAAAAAAATCAATTGAATATATGGATCCAAATCCCCAACAAGTATTCAATTCCTGGAGAATAATGGTGGCAGGAGTTTTATTCCAGCCCACGATAATGCTGCGAACTAGCAAAAAAATCCCAAGAGAAAGTTCGGGTAATACATACTCACCACACCCTCCAGTAATCAACACACCTATACACTATGATCAGTTACACAATGAGAGCAGCTCATTCGAGGCTCACATTTAGCAGTCATGGGAATAATTTCCATCCTTACATCAACATAATTCTCCAACCAGGACCAGATAATATCCTCTTCTCATTCCTAGTAGTGCTTCCAGATACTGGAGAACTACCATTTAAATATGTTCAACTGCATATGAATGCATAAAGTCCTTCCCCAAAAATTGGCAGAAAGCAATATTAATTCCATTTCCTATGCACAACGGAATGAAGCAAACCTCTAATAGGCCCAATTGCATTAATAAACACAATGTACAAATTACTGAAAAGAACGAAAAAAATACTTAGGCTTCGATGATATCTTGAAATAAAAAAATTTACCCAATAAAATACGGTTTCCTTCGCTATCGTTCTACCATTCACGTCTTAAAGTACTTGGAATTTGTTGGACTATAAAACTGCAGTGGGATGGCTTTTGGTAATAATTTATTCATTACGAATGGTCACTCTTCTCTCGCACGTGCACTGACACAGAATAGACTCATACGTCATATATGTATATATGTATACACATATTTGCATACATTTATATAAATATAGAAGAGATGTCGCAATTACCATTGGTGTTAAATTAGAGATCTACCAACAATATCACTCCCACCAAATCGATGTAGTTTTAATTTGCCATCATTATTCTTTCTCAAGCCTGTCGTGTTCTTCTGCAGTTAATGTTTTCGTAAGGAAATCTTCAGGCATTTCCTTTGTATTTACATAAAACAACCTTAAAATTATGGACTTTACCGCTTCTCTTACAAAATGGTTTTTAAAGCCAATGAATTTTTTTACGATTGCACGGCAGTACAGTTGCCCTTGTAGACTATCGAGTGCCATTACAATTGGTATATATTCCGGTGGTAAACCGTTTAGGAGAATAACGGCGAGCCACTTTCCTTCTACAGGACTAGCAATGTCTGCAAGTTTTTGAGATAAATAAAATGCCTATACGTAAAGGTTCATATTTTCGAGATTTGTATATAATAATATAAGCAGTGCTCTCATTAAATCTAAAATAAGCAATAATCCCGTGACTTCGTAGACTTTGAATGGTTTATCCCATGCGACTTTGGCAGTATTGGCATGCTAGATCCGTACTGATCAATGCGGATGTACGTTTAAACAAATGGCTGCCAAGGCACTTCGATATTATTTACGAATCTAGGATTCTCTCATGTGATATAATACAATACAATCCTATATGTCTAATCCGAATAGTGTTTATTTCATTACGAATATACAGTTTTAAATTACCGATGTACCGTCTAATTTTTGATCTACTGATGGTATGTTTTCCAATACATTTACCTGTATTATGTTTGAATACGTCCATGTGTTCGTGTGTTAGATTGCCGTTGCTCAGGTAAGAGTATATATAATTTGAAGAAGACAAAATGATACATCAAATAGTTTCCTTTTCATATGTTTGTGCATTACGTAAATTACATAATTGATTTGGAAATTACATCATATACTGTATATCGTACAACGTATACCGTATAAATTAATCAGTATAACATATAACGAAATTCGCAAAACACGTAACGTATATCGCGTAACGTATAACGTAAAACGCATAGCTATAACTCATAACGTGTACCACATAAAGTATAACTTACATTTCAAAACGTGTAACTACGTATACTACGTAAAGTGTAACATACAACGTAACACGTATTACGTATTACGAATTACGTAAAACATATGTTGTTGCAAAGGAAATCTTCTTAATTATTTTGATAGAAGGGTTAACGTATTACGTATAGCTTATAAAGCATAATGTGTACCGTGTAACCTAGTTGAATAAGGTATAAAGTATGACGAATGTTGTATGGCGTATAAACTCTAACGTATAATGTATAAGATAAAACGAAATCCGTGTTACATAATAGCGTATTTAGAATAACACCAGACGTATAAATTTTCATGAAGGGATTGTATCATGAAACATGAAACGTATAAATTGTAACATATTGCGTATACGATATAATTTGTATTACGTATCGTATAACATGTCGTGTATAAGTTTGAACGTTTGATGTATAATTCATTACGTATGATATACAACGTGTAACGAATAAATTAAAGCATATAACTAATGACTTATAGAGTGCAACGTCTAATGTAAATCGTATACCGTATAACATTTAACGAATATCGAACTCATGGTTAATGTGGCAGTGACGCGTCCTGTCCTGAAGGCATAAATGACAGTGCCTCCTCTCAGCCTCATGTGTAGGAAGAGATACTGTCTCTTTACGCTGATGGCTAAGGTTGGATATAAGTTTCTCAGTCTGATGGCTCAGATGGAAGTAAATCTCCATAGACTGATATCTGAGGTGACAGAGTCTCGTTCACATTCGGGCCACGCGATTTGTGATCTATGACACAGAAGACTGGATCATCTGAACAATCGATGCATGAACATATTACGCAAAAGTTTACGTACATTTTAATTTTTATCATGCCGACAGAACTCAATGTGTTTCTTGTGCCAATGTAATACAATTAAAATACCATTCACAACTTCTGGAAGAGAAATTGCGTCCGAGTATTAGAATTATTTCATGCAGAAAGGTGTGGTCCAATGCCACAGAACAGCTGGTGTGCATCAAAATATTTTTCTGTCTTGATCGACCATTACTCATGTACGAATTATACATACTTTTTTGAAATTAAATCCGATGTCATAATAGGGTTTAAGCATTTTCGATCTTGGAAAATGTGACAAACAAATAAGATGGCGGCCATAAATACGAGAACGACGGAAGCGACAACGATGACGACGGCCGTGGCGTGACCCTCGGATAGAGACACCGTAGCTCAGATAATCTCGCTCAACTGAGAGCGACGATAAAAACAACGATGACAACAGCCGGAACACGATGCAGCCGGCCCCCCTGCGCGACGCGATTAACGCTATTGCAGGAAAAGGAGGAAGACACCGTCGCGCAAAGGAGTCAAACATTGTTAGGAACGACATAAATTTTAACATCGACGAAGACACAGAGATTGTAACGAGGACGTGACTACCGTTGCGTCGCTCTACCTCGTGCCCATCCTCACGACCGACATCGAATGCTTTAGCTTCGCTTACAAGCAGCAACGTTAGGTCATCTGCGGGTGTTTGACGTTACCCGAGAGGCGCATCAACAACACCAGATAGTTTATTTCTAACTCATCGTGACACTCGGTGACTTGCTGGCCAACGAGGTGCATCTTCGCCGGGGAGAAAAATTAAGAGCATGAAGATGGCGATGGCTATGGCGCGATCAGCGCCGGCACCTAAGCAAGACACTGACGACGCTTAATTCGCCCCAAAAAGGATATCCCTGTCGAGGACAGAAACGACGGCAGCGAGACCAGCATAACCACCACCGTGAGGATCACGAGAGCGACGGCGTTTCGCCGACGCGCGGCTTCGATCCCACCGATCCCGACAATACCTCCCTAAAAGAGGAGTACATTCCAGCGCAGATCTGCAAAATCAAGATCAGCGACATGGAGTGTGCCAACGCCGTCTGGGTCGACGGGTCTGCCCTTCTTCAATATGTACCTCAAACCAATGCCGCACCGCGGAATCTTCCGGCGGCTGTATTGGGAAGGTCTTCTAAGGTGTCACCTACCACGAGGACCGAGATGAAACGAGGCTATGTTAATATATTCTTGCAAAGGTACGTCACGTCTTTATAATAGACTCCTTTCTGCCGGTTGTGTACAGTATGAAAGGTATTCACTCTTGCGAGGAATAGCCTCGAATTGTACAAAAATTAAATATTGAAATCTATGCAATATTATAGAGTATTGTATCATACAATATCATGCAATATTATACAATATTATAGAGTATTATACAAAGGATAAAAGAAAATATCGGTTAAATAAGGAACAAGCGATTAACTGACTGTTATGACACGAAGGTGTACGTGATTGAATAATTGGACACAATAGTGAATACTTGCCTTGTATGCCAGAGAATTGTCTTTAGAGTATTTAGTAAAATACAAATCGTATCAGCTCTCCATGAGCTAGTGGATGAAATGAATAAAATCAATTAATTGTAAAATATAGGATAACAATAAATGTTTAAATAAAGAGGTAATGTAAAATATTGAAACAGTTTAGGTTCGAATAAACTAAATTGAATGCTTAAGCTTACTATGTTTACTACTTTACTAAGTTAAAACTAACACGATAAGGAATTAAACAGATGAATATGATCATATAAGGTTAAATGAATTCAAATGAAGTAAAACAGCGCGAAAGAAACCACTTAGTTAATAAACAATCAAGTTAATTCATTAATTTGTGTATAATTTATTTAGTAATTCTTAGAACAAGATAAAGTCGTATTGGCGAACGCTTGTTAAAACATTATACATAGAATTAATGGGGAAGGGTGTGACCAGGAAACTCAAATCGTCCACTGGAAACACTGCCTTCGAACATATAAGGAATCTGTAACGAATTTATGAAAGACATTTTAAACTCTCAACTGTCTGTGCGTTTGGTTTTGTTAGTGAATTACCGAAAATGGAACTTGGTAATAATTAATTAATTACTTTCTTCCTGATAAATAAACCCAAACTGTGCTAATTAATAATAAAAATTTATTTGCTTTCTACGTACGTGTACTCGAAATGTTACAATCAGAGCTTCTTGGAATTGCAATTACGTCTTCATACATTCATTATTCAATAAATGATTATTGAATAGCTTGGTGAAATTTATACTTATAACCACGCATAGTCTTAATAGATTTATCGCGATTAAAAGGTAAAAAATGTTAAAGCCAGTAACATATTAAAGCCAGTGCGTTACTATTGAATGTGATTGATGAGGACTATCGACCTCACAGTATGTAATCAAATTAAACAAATTATACGCATTACATAAAAAAAAATTTGGGGTTATGAAGAATTAGAGTAAAATAACATAAAATTTATTAAGACAATCGGCACTTGTTTAGACGATCTCAATTTAAAAGTTTGAGTAAATGTGACTAAGTAGTTGGAACAATAATACGTAAATTGACAAATAATAAGTACACAGAACTCGTATCAGTGAATAAAGTATGTATAAGTATGTATGTATCAGTGACCAAGTTGATCTATATTGAGAACGATTATTCGGTGTAATAATTCGGTTTACCGGCCTCTGTAAAGTTACAAGCGATTCAATGGCGAGCTCTTTATTTCGAAAAAATTAAACAGAGAGCTCGAAACAGACAGGACATAGACAAAAAGAGCTTGTATCATTGCGCTAGTGCATGATACGTACTATAGCACCAAGAATCTTGCAGCCCGCCGAATTTACGTTTTCTGCGTCATTATGCTTAAGCACCACAGTATTCGTTCCTGAAGTTCGCCTTCTCCAAATATTACGCCCCAGTAATAGTGATGCGGATATTCTAAAGCAATAGAGGCAACGGTGACCTCGATCATGGTTTCCATCGCGATGGTAGATTTATAATAACGTTTTCAGCAAGAAACTAATCATAATACTAAATAACGCTAAAGATGTATAATAGATAAAAGGTTAACCGTCCTGTAAAACGAGTATCAGATCGTGGAAATGGCCAATAAAGTGTAATTGATTAAAACAATGAGTGAATAGATACAGTAAATAAAGCCTATAGAGTAAAATACATGAAAAATAATATAATATGATATAATACTGTAATATAACAAGACAGAACAGCCAGGCGCGCGGCATAACAACGGTTAAAATAGAATATAATTGGACAAAACTCTGAATAAATAAATAGGGTAAATGTAAAATAGAGTGAAGCATGTAAATAAACACTATATGAAATCAACGAAGATGTTTCTCTGTATAAAATTATAAAGCGAAGGGCGTCTGTTCTTTTTATTGACAGTAGAACGTCGGATAATACATAATAAATTGAAATCGGTGGATGCGTTATAAAACGAAATATATACGATGAACTTTATGAAAATACAACAGTTGATTACTGACCGTCTGGTGTAATAAGTGTAATAAAATAAATAATTAAATACATAAATAACTCAATAAATATATAAATATATCAATAAATATATTAAGAATATATTAGTATGCGTGTAACAAGAATGAAAGATGATGAATTAAATTAAAATCTGGTAAAACAAAGTAATATCAACTCGAATTAGTAGAACATGGCCGATTCCCGTCTTGAGAGATACAAGGGCGAGCTCGTTAAAATTGAGCAATCAAAATAAATTACCGCGGTAAAATCTGGGTCAAAACACAGGATAATATTGTCCTGTACACAGAATTACTCAACTAACAGTCGAATAGATCTGTTCACATGTAATTGCAGGAAGCGCTACAAGTAAAGAGAGATTCGACAAATAGAACAAATATCTAAAGAACTGAATAATTAAAATACAACAAGGTAAAATTAATAACCGCACAATAACTTATTAAAGTGGAACATAATCTGGCGAAATACTGACAGTCAAGGGCGAATATCGAAATAAGTTATAAAGTGTGAATAGGGAAGGACATGTTAAAAATAGCAATACTGTGGTGCAAGCATTATGTTGTGATGCTGAGTACATCAACGGATCAAGTTCTTTTTATCTGCAATTTACTCGGCCGATCTTTTTTTCAAATATATATTTTCCTTCTATGTATAACAAACGGCATCAGTGCTCTTCGAGATGGCAACAACTAACAAAAAGATCTTATCGCCAATGTCTCCGCCAGGCTCCATCACAAGCCTACTACCTCCTCCCAAGTGTGACCAACTGACACACATCCCTCTTCGAGAGCCACAAGGGAAGTGCTCCCCTACATATTTACTTTCCTACAACGTCCTTCCTTTCCTTTTTGGAAAGAGCCGCATGAACACCATCATGCGAATCCAAAGTTACACATCAATATGATAGCAGTGCCCCCCTATTAAAGTCAAATTTCATATATGTTGGTTCCAACCGTTACATATAGCAAGTTTATACGTCGCGGCACTCTTGATAAAACGAAAGTGGAGTTTGCATAGCGCCTGAAGAGTAGAAGAAGGGAAACTTCACCAAGGCTCGAATTTGTGTGGCTTATGGAAAGAAGGATGTTGAACATGTCTGCTTCATTATTTGACATCATTCAGATAATATAATGATAGGTAAAGTAGACGCGTATAATGCGGAATATACGGAATAAAGTAATGGAAAACATACGACTATGTGAAAAACGGCATAATCGATAAATTGTCACAAATAAAGTAGGCAAATGAATTGCAGAAAGAACAAAATAGAATAGAATAATATATAAATGTACCAAATCATATTTATACAAATAATCAGTTAAATGTAATTATATAAATAAGGTATGATATGATAAATATGCGGGTAGAATAAACGAAGTAGAATATGTAAAAGCAATATACAATATAAATAGAAAGAATTCATTTGTATGTAATAAAGTACTACATGTTAATTGATATGATCGTATGGATAAAATTCAACAAAGCAAAAGCGGTAATACAATAAACACACAAATAAATTAAAAAGGATAAATTGAATACAATCAGAAAATAAATAAAATATAATATGAAATAATAAATTGACAGAACACAAAAATAAATATGTACAAATGCAGTTGAATAAATTAAGATCAGGTCGTATTATTGGCAAGTATAAAATAATATTAAATGGATCGAAATCCTAACGATGGCTTCCATAAATTTTAAACTATTCGATATTAATTGTCGACGAAAACAATTACGTGGCGAATACAGATACAATAACGTCAGTACACCGCAAGGTGTGATTTGTAAACACCATTGTGCCGACATGCTATCGTTAAAAGTAATTTCTCGGAACTCCAGTTCGCGAGATATAGCTCTGAATTGTCACAAAAATTGAATTAAAATTACAAAGAATATAAGAGAACGAAATAGAATATGTAGTAAATTAACAAGCAATGAAATAATATTTATTTAATTTTTAGGTATAATGATGGGTTCTACTGAGCGCTGGGTTTCATGACAAATTTCTAATTAATATTTAGATATACTTTTCCCGTCATTTGTTTCGTTTCCTACTGTGTTGTTATTATCACAGTTGTTTCACTTGGTTAGAAGATTGTTAGGTAATTTCGCAAAAAGTATACACCTCACCGATTTTGATGAAATTTAAATATCTTGCAAAACCCAATATTTGAATAACTTCTTCCTATACACATTACCACCACTCGGCCTCAGATTTTGATATTATTGCAAAAAGCTACTGCTACAATGGACATTGCTTATAGAAATGTCCTGTGGCAGCGTGTGTAAGCATTTAGTCACCGACTATTTATAGTTCAATAGAAATATTGAGGCGGTCGGCAATAAACGCGTATAACAGGTGTATCTAAGAACTCGATTAGAGAAGCAGGCTGCCTCGGGGAATTAAAAGTCAAATTCGAGGCTCATCCATTGAGAGAGTTAGTATGTGTAATAGTTAGGTTTATGTAAGTTTTAGAACACACGCTACTATGAGCGCGTTGGTATTGGCAAAGTTCTTTGTTGTTGCAGCAACAGCATTTCGCAATTATCTCAAAATCAATAGCCGAGCAGCGGTTATGTACAGGAAATAGTTACTCCAAATTTTGAGATTTACACATACCGGAAATTCATCAAAATCGGTTTATATGCACTATTGCTGATTCTAACACTATCCTAACACTATCCTAACTCATCAAAAAATTTTTTTTTCTAAAGATGCTGCCCTTATTCATCCATCAGAAAGTATTTTCCTTCTAAATAACACCAATGAAGAATATTCAATCTCTGTTGAATCCTATAGAGCTTTGTTTGATGATTTATATGGACGCATTTCATTATATTATATATACGGAACACGTGGATATGTTCTTAAAGTTTTTCATATACGAACACAGTAGCCTTGAAATGATGGGCGGTCTATTTTAGCTTTAATGTTCCCATAACTTTGCGATTCATTCTATGGCTCTTCTTGACATTTTTCAAAGATTTCTGAATATATTATTATATCTAAATTATGAAAGGAATCTCTAAAAATTTGTATTGATTCCACAAACGTATTTCGGCCGGCGGTGCATTAGTATCGACGCTATAGACCTTATTACATCAGGATGAGACAGCTGTGCATCGATCTATGAACACGTGAATCACGCTTTATCGACCCCCTACCTATCAGAGCATTCGCTGCTGTATGATATAGTATTTTATTCCGTTTCTCTTTGCTCCAACAGTACCTACAAGTACTCTAAATAATGCACTATCAATTTGTATTTCTTATCAGTTGAGGTCGAAACAGATGTGCCAATTCATTGATTGAAATACGTATTTGCAACTGCGGATGCTGATGTACGTTTTAACGATGCTCTAAGTCGAGAAAATATGTAACTATGTCTAAGACAATACTCGTATCCTCTTTCGTCAGCTATGTGAATAATAATATGATATCTCAAAATCTATAGCCGATAAAATATACAGTCCTAATTTATGACTTGAAAATCTAAAACACTTTGGATATAATTTATCACTTCCGCTTATCTTCGACCTATGAAATAGAATGATCCTTGTCATCCTCTTGATTGTAATTAATGGCGAAATGAATAGCGGGAGTTGTATTGCACGTAAAAGTAATAGTGTACTGTAATAACCGTACCATCTTTCTCAATACGTATCACTACTGTAATAAATTGCGACATGAAATCTGACTGACATACTCGTTGGTTTATGTAAACGCTAGCACTATCGCTGTTGTCACTGTTGCTGTGGGAGGCGAGATCACTATATAAGACGCTCTCGATATCGTAAAGAACGGAGAGGTGGTAGTGGTCGCCATCGGTTCGATATTCCCGGACATCGTATTCCTCGCACAGAATGCTTTCAGGCCAACTGCAATAACGAGGTCGGGTGTCAACACCGAAATCTGAGTCTGCAAAGAGGTCAAGGACAAAATCCGAAACCATTTCACAGCAACCATGAGAAGGAAAATTCGAACACATTCACCCGACTGAAATACATCATTTGATATTAACCATCAGGATGGGAAGCGTCACTGCAATCATGTCAGGCAGATAATCGACACAGCCATCTTAGAGAACAGGCTGGGAAGGGACTCCCTATCTTAATGCACAGGCAGAAAGCATCACATCCACCAAGACATCATGACAAGATGCCACCTTAGCCATCATGCAACGTTTCCATCTCTCTGAACAGGATAAAAAGCGCCACTGCAATCATATCCATCAGGCTGATAATCGACACAGTCATTCTAGCCAACAGGCTGAGAGGAGACATAACCGTCATAGCGCTCATGATAAGAAACATCACTTCCATTTCAGCCATCATGTCAAGAAACAACGTCCTAGCCAACAGGCCGAGACGCATTGTTTCTATTTCAACCGACAGAATGAGAAGCGTAACTGCAATTTTATCGATCAGACTGACAATCGATACTGCTATCCTAGACATCGTGCCGAGTAATAACACACCGCTCAGGCTGAGACATGACACTTCCATCACAGCCACCATGCCAAGAATCGTCAATGCCATCTCAGTCATCGGAATCAGAGACGCATCGTCTCCTTTTCAGCCATCAGACTGAGATGCATCACTCCAACTTTGTCAATCAGACTGATAATGGACTCCGAAACAACGGCCTGAGAAGTGACACTCACATCTAAAGTATCAGGAGAAGAAACGGATATTCCATTTCTGCCATCATGGTGCGTAGTTTCAAAATCATATCAGACATCAGGCAGAGAAGGGAAGCTGCCATCCTATCCATCAGCCTGAGGGACATCCCTGACGTATTGACAACATTGCAGAGTTTCTGCACACATCTTAGCCATTTGACATTGAATCCTCTCATCAATGTGAGGCATTAGGCTGGAAGCAAAGTTCCGATCTAAGCCATGAGGATGAGAAGCTTCAGCGCTCTCATACCCATCAGGCAGAGAATAGTACAGCCTATGTATCTCTCAGGCTGGCGTAAGCTTCATATCGTATTACGTATATGGCAAGACGTATTTGGTAAACCGTATATCGCATAATAAATATATTAAGCGCATACTATACAACTAAATGCTGTATAACGTATACCTTAACCCGTATTGCGTATAACGTATTATTTATTACGTATAACGTATACCTTTTATCGATATACGTATAACTATAAGCTTACAACGTGAAACTCGTAATATGTGGCTTAAAATGAATATCTTGTAATGCAGGACACGTAATGTAGTGTGATATATAACGTATAAGCAACTTATAACGTGTGACATGTGATGTATAACCGTTTACCGTATAACGTATGACGTATACCGTATAATGTAGAGAAAATCACAATAATTTTATAGCTTGTAATACATAAATTACGGCGGTATAATGTATAATTCATACCGTGTGACATATTACGAAGTAAGTAAAGTGTGTAACGTATAATATATATTGTATAACGGATATCGTACCACGTACAACGCGTAACTTATACCGAATAACAAAAAACATATATCGCAAAACGCGTAACGTATTTCTTGTAACCTGAAGCATGGAGGTATTGAAATCCATCATTTCGTATATCGATATATTTAAGTGTTGGCATTTGAATCAATTTAAAAGTATTGGCAAAAGTTAATCAATTCAAGTAATGGTTCTAAAATTATTAATTTGTTGTATATTACGCAGAAATAATTAATAAATTTATTGAAGAAAATAAACAATATCTTTATCTCTAAACGGTCTCGTATCACATTCAATAGTAACAAATTTCGAAAAATAAAACAGTAGCAATTTTATATATATACATTTATAGAAGTTTATTTCTCTGAAATATGTCTTCAATCTCAAAAATAATAATTAAAACGAAGGCAGCTAGGAGGACGAACAATCGAATTTACTAAGAACTATTTTACTAAGAACTAGTTGTACTGTAAATGAAAATATAACTAAACAAGTGTAAAATGTAAATTGTTTCGTCAAGGTAAGCAATAACAGCAAATTTATTTATGTTTTAAACGTATTTCTAGATTACATTTAGCACGGTGAAGTATTCATGGTAAATAGGAATTATTAATGACAACATATTAATTGAGTTAAAATTGTTAGGGCTTCCTCGTTTTCTAAATAAATAAAGATCTTTAAATGGTGCACTTTCTTTCATATAAGATTTGTAGAAAATTTTGTGCTATTCATCCCTTTCCAATCTCATCCAGCATATCCTCAGCCAATTTGTACTTTGTTCGTCCGCATTTTTGTTCCCGTTATTACCACTTCTACGTTTAGTTCGAGACAAGATCTTACACCGAAGTCGTAATAGTCAAAAATGATTGCTATTAGAAAGTCGTTTCAATTTGGATTATTACGAATGAACTTGTTCCACTTTCAAAGAAACATTTTACAGCTAAGTTGTTTCGATTAATTTATGAATAAATTGTGCGCCATTATATATGTGATTAAAAGTATAAAAGTAAGATATTTGTTTATATCCCTAAATATAGCATTAACTCATTTTCTTCCGAAAGTGGACCTGTATCAATTTTAAAAACAACGGCTCATGCGTAAGCAATCTTTGGATTCATCGAAATTTGAAAAAAAATATAGTAAAATATTTAATTCTTAAATGCAAGTAATTTCTGTGTGTTATTGTTGGGCGCGTTGTACATCGAATCGCGTTATATGATAACAGTAGTCGCTATTTTTTTTCGCGTTATAGGAATTCGCTTTATAAGGGATTCTATAATATTAATCTAAGTTTAATAATAATTCATAATTTACTACCACAAATTTTATAAATAATTGTGATAGATTTTCAAAAATGTATTGTAACATATCAATGTTTCGTTAAAGTATCAGTTTCTATTACTGGAAGGCGCTTTTAAAATTTTTACTATTTGTCTGTAAAATTTAACAATAGTTCTCTCAGCCTTCACTTGTGCTGAGATTTGAAAATTTGTTGACTTATTTTGATAATGAACACGACGATTTCGTATTGTCTATAGTGTACAGTCTACAACAACATTGATGACAATTATTTTTGCATCTAGCGGTGAGACGCGCGTATTTATGTTACTCCAGACAGTCAATCACGTAATGATCAGAGTCGGTACGAGTGACTGCATGTATACGTAGAACATTCGACTAGAATATTGACCGCAGGTATTCATCATGCCCGTGTAACATTTAGTGATAGTGTTCTGTGTTTTATTTGCTGGTTCAAGATAAAGCTTCTTGCACATGGCGATGTTGATAATTGGAGTAGATACATTTATATTAATTACGTATAAAATCGAAATATATTACTTGTAAGGTCATAATTCAAATGCTTGCAAAATCAAAGTACTCGTACAATTATCGATATAGGCGAATAGATAAATTACAAATGACTATTAAGTTGATTTCGTTCGAGTATTTCGTAGTGGACGGATACCCTCTGACTTTGCTACGAAAGAGGCACTTATTACTTGTGGATATACTGGCAATATATTTTTTTATATCTACTACTTTTTTATATCCCTATATAACAGTATGAAATGATTTAATTGAATCGTATAATTCGGAACTTGAATCCAATATCAAACATCGTATAGTAAATTAGAATTATTTCCGTAGAGGAATGTAATTTTACATGCAAAGTGACTCCTCGCGTCCGGTGAATATTTGAATAAATGCAACAAGTTTCAACGCTGCTTTAATTTTAACGACGATATGCTTTGACAAAGAAATCGCCTGAGGTTGTATCAATTAATACTTAATTCAGAGTCAATAGTTTAACCTTGAACCTCAGTTATTATATTCCACACTATCTTTTTTGATAAATTGAGAGAAATTCATTGAACGCGATGACTATAGTTTATATGGTTAATAATAGCTTCAGCAGTTTGCGCGTGTGTATCTATAAGCCTGGTGGAATTGCGTCATTATGACTCTCAGAATCATCGTAATACCGAAATTTTGAAAAATTTCACAATAGCTTCTGTGACTACAGATACATAATAATTATACAGACACGAGTACCGTTAATCTAACGAATGTTACGATAAAAATTAAAGTGTATTAAAATTAAAATTTTAATGTACATAATTAAAATCGATGTATTTACGTACATAACAGAATAACGTAAAAATATATATATATATTTTTTTCATTAAAAGTGGTTCGTTTCGACGGAACTAACAATACACATATTTCATTCGAACAAGATAGTTTTTATTGTTATGGATAATATAACTCGTATAAAATTAAAATTTTTACTTTAAATATACATAGTTTCGCTCTACATTTTTCTGCTAAAAACTTAAACAAAATTTAAGGAACTAATGCTTATTACAATATCATTAATATATAATAATGAAAACCCTCGATTCTGTTTTTCTGTGTTTAGTCACCTCAAACACACGTGCCGCACGTGCCACAAAATCTATTAATTTCTGTAAAACTTTTAGTTGAAATTGAAAACACTTCTCTTCCACTTTTAATTATTCGGAACATTACAGCCCCTTGGATAATGTGTTATTGTATTATTATTTGTATTGTATCAATAATTATAATTATAATTATATTATATTATAATTATATTATACGATATTATTAATGTCTTAAAGATTTGCACTTAAATATCTAATTATCTGACAAACTGTATTAGTGATTTTCAGTAACTCTATTGTTTACTAAAATAAATAAAATAAATGATATAAATATAAATATTTTGACTTTAATTGGAAATTGTTAACTGTATTCGACAAGCACACTCGTCATTCGCGAACAAATATTATGAACATCTTTTGCTATTTGAACTAGAATTTTAAAAGTGTCGAAACAAGTTTCGTAGATTTATGATGTTCTAGAATATATGAGACCACCTCTAAATTAAAAAACTTTGGCTTGAAAAGAAAAACATTCGATTGAAACTTGTTTGAAAAAGAATTTTTAGAATATTTACTTAATTCGATTAGTATTTTCCGATAACGCTGACAAAAACAAGAACGAGTTAAGTTTCTAATTTCTTGTCTTTGTCTTTTATTTCTCTTACTTTTTTTTATTAATGAGGATAATCATATCGACGAATTGAGCAACAAAATCTTTGACTTTCGAAAAAATCGACAGTCATATCGTTATAACTTGGTTATTAATATTCGGTTTCACAGCATGTGCATTTACTCCGTTAAAGCCTTAACAAAATTGTTAAAAAATTATAATGTATAACGTAACAATAATTACCTCGGCAACGGAACGTGTCAATAATTACATCCAGAAAATTTCGAACAATTCGAAAATATGTATACAATTGTTCACGAGAGTATTTAAGGATAATTTTTTTTAATTTAGATTAATTTTTTATGAGTACATTACTAAAAAAACTTTTATTAGAACATCATAGTAGGAGATTATTAACTATAAAGTACTCAAACTATAAAGTTTGGAAGAAATGTAACATATATATTATATATTGTTATAAAATATATAATAATAGCAAAAATCACGAAAATAGTTAAAAAATCTTTATCCATTATGCCAACAAGTTTCGAATTTACAGTGAGATCACTTCCTGTACATTAATTTTCTAGTAATATTTACAATAAATAGAGTGATGACCAAAAGAAAAGGTTATGTTACTTTATCAACAAATTCCTCACGACCAATTATCATAAAAAATATCTTATTAAATATTAGGTTCTTATTTTTTTAGATGGATTTCAATATTATTTCGTGTTAAAAAATATGTAGCGGCTAGCAAATGTAGAGAAAGTTCTAGCGCTACAAAAGCTAGGAGACTTTACGACTCTCAGGTCATACGTGCTGTCGAAAGACGAAGGCCATGTTTTGTTCCTAAAGTGCGTAGGACAATAAAGTCCACACTCGGTAATTCTAGAACGGCCAGAACAGCAATTGCGAGTGTCGTAAATTTAAGATTAGGAAGGGTCAGCACTCAGGCCAGCGGGCCTAATATACACCAGATGGTGAAGTGCAAGACCCGGAAAAATCCCGCTACGTTAATCAGAAATTCGGAGAAGTGTCCTCGGAGAAATTGCAGCCCCACTCCAGAAAGAGTAGGAGGCGCAATTACCCCTGACAATCTAATTGGCCAGATCTAAAAAAACGCTTGGCCAATTGGAAAAGCAAAAGCCAGATCCGAAGATCCTCGAACGACGACGCGAGCTCGAGCGGAGATAGAACACGCAGAGTAGTTAACGAGCGATAGACTAGAAGTAGCGAGAAGTCCGAAGTAGCCCGCTCTCCCGTTAATCTCGTCGTCAGCTTGCTTGTACAAGTTCATCTCAGAATAAAAGATCAAAACTAAGTACTCAGTCTCGTCCATAATCTATCCTTCTCCAAAAATATATAAAGAATATATAAAATATATAAAAAAAATATATACATGTAAGTAGAAAGTACAATATTGATTTTTGAAACCTTTCTAGGTACAAGAAAAGATTAATTGAAAGGCCTCTTCTGCCTCTTCTGTAGATTTTTTGTCCCTTTGACGCCATTTAATAACTTTTGTATTTAATAATTTTTCATTAGACGTTTAATTTGAAAATTATACGTGCAATCACTTCGTTCGCAAAAATTGCTCAAACAAAACAAGTGAGTACAGAAGTAATTTTAAATTTGATTTTTATATGTTAGAAGAGGTTGGTTGTGGAATATTTCTATGTTAGAAGTTGGTTGTGGAATATTTTCAACTGGTATACCTTTGTGAACAACAGTAAGTACCCCTCCTCTTGGTTTATTGCCAGTAGAGGGAAATCCGTCTTTTCTGAAGATGTTAAAATTTTTGAGTCTGTAGGTGCTAGCCAGATTTCGATAACTATTGCAATATCCGTGTTGCAGTCATTTAAAAAATTTTGCGTTTCTATGATCTTGCTTTCATGCTAGTTGCGTTCCATAAGATAAGTTTTAAAGATTTTTTATGAATCATACTCTAACTCTTTAACTATTTGAATTGTAGCTTCAAATATTATAAAGTCTGTCGAGGTTGTTTGTACAGTTAATATAATGTTTTTGTGACAGTGTAGTAATTTTTAGGAATAAGTCTAGATCGGTTGTTTCAATTTGGTCTATCTTGTCCGTGAAATTGTGATTATGATGCTGTTCTTGTATTGTATGCAGAATTGCACGGCAGTTTTTGAGGTTTTTAAGGCATTTGCATATGTGAATCCTTGTTGAGAGGGTAGGAAAATGGTGTGTTTGGGGAAGGATAGGTGATGGTGTTGTGGTAGTAGCTGTTATTTGTTTATCTATACATTTATTTATTTAAGAATGCAACGAGTCCAGGACAACTAGAAAAACTGGCTGGATGATATCGTTTGCAGTTTGCGCATGTTGCACGATTTTCGCGTTTTTGCACATTTAGTGCAATTTCTGGTGTCACGGAGTCCAGTGCACTTGTCACGTATTGCCTTCTTATTACGGATGTGTGTCCGTACGCTTGGCATCGAAAACATTGTACGGTGGGCTCTTGCGACTTAAACTTCCCTGAATATTTTATATATATTTTGACTTTTTCAATAAATCTGATGTGATTCATCTGTGACAAAAATATCCCGGGTGCAAAAGTAAAACGGTACATAAGGTATCTAGTGTGAGTCGGTCTGAGCATGAGATAGGATTTAGACCCTGACTTTCGATGTTTTCACATATTCTTTTTTCTGGAAGCCTATTAGTTCTTTTGAAACTACTGCTGCTGTTCCTACTGAATTTATTGTGTACGTAAGAAATTCAATATTATCGCTTTTATATATGATTTTAAAATCGTTGAAGTCGTTTAAATTTGCAGGTATAATTTTCAGTTTATTGGAGATAAATTTAACTTGAAAGTTGTGGTCCATGAAGTGGATTTATCCTCAATTAAGCTGGTCTGACTTGTGGCTGCTTCGTGTTCAGGTTTTCCTGAACTGGATGGTTTTTTGAGAGACTTCCAGTTGTTAGGTTTGATCGTCCAATTTAAAACTGAAATTTTCCCTGGAGCTTTGTTCCTTATACGTTATTCGCTCCGATAACTAGCGAATCGACTGCCTTATTTCGCTTGAACACAAACAGCCAAATCACTCGAACATAAGGAATGAATAATCACTGTATAGAATCAAATGTGTCACTTTGACTTCTCCTCAATGAAAACTCCTCTCTGCTCGGGAAGGTAAGGTGTTCTAGGATTACTGACAGAGTCACACCTATAAAATAATTTTAGTAATTACTTTGTGTCTAATGGTACTGCGTCCCGGGTATACGTTCAAGGTATGCGACCCTCACATTGTATTTAATACTTCTGCCATTAGGACCAAGGACAGAGGAACGCACCCTCTACATCAATTAAGAGTAAAATTATATTTAAACAAAAATTAATACTGAATCTAGAAGCAGAATTAATTAAGTAAAATGTTGTTAAGCAAATCATCATTTGTCATACGTTAGTATTTTGAACACACGATATTATTCACTCATTCGTCATGTTCAATAGTAACCATTGAACATAATGATTGTATTAGTACTTTATATTCGCAATATGTATTTAATTACCATGAATATTCTTCTTTTTTCGTCTATTTTCATTCTGTTACTTTAAATAAGGAGAATAAATAAGGAGAATATTCTCAAAGACTACATATAAGGAATTTGCAATGAAAACAAGAGAAGCTTTTTTGACGAATGTGATCAAGAACTACGTTCGCAATCATCAATCAAGTTGACAGTAATTACAGTAATCAGAGTAAAAAATATTTAAACACTGTTGCATTATATTTATCATTCATCTGAACTATTCTGAATTTGGTATCCTTTGGTGATATTAATGTTCTGTAATTACGAAAATTCCATAAGTTCGTAGAATATTAGATACAGTTTTTAGTTCACTGATTACGTTCGTACAAAATTCAGTGATTTTCCTCAACTTAAGGTCGATGATTAATCATGTTTAAATGATTTCTATTTTCGTATATTCAAATGAAACACTTAAAACAATAATAAGGAAAGTGAGAATCAGATCGATATAATAATCGATCAGATCGAAATATATTAATTTCCTAAGGAATATTCAGTAGAAAATTCATATGTATTCCTCATCTAAAGATTCCCAGATATTCTTCATCGATTATTTGACAATAATAAAACAAATGGGTTATGAACGAAGTTCCTTATCACCAAATGTGACCAAAACATTGATTCCTCTATATAATTATAGCACAACAAAATACTCACGAACCCAAGGAAATGATATGTTTGATCATCATGGAACAACTGTCAAATATCCTAAACCACATGTACGTCGAATCTAATAAAATAGCAATTAAATTTACAATCATGATCATATTTCACAAATTATTTTACGAAGCTTACGAATTTTTCCATTTGTTCGATTGATCGAATGCATAGGCGTCTATCCAGCAGTTAAACGAATTGCTTTATAAAACGTTTCTCAAAATTTTTTAAGATCAATATTCCTTCCATTTCTCAAACTGTGGAAAACATCTTGAAACTATGGAAAACAACGTTAATTTGTCATAGATTTCGATTTAATGGTGTAGGGAAAATTCTGTCGTTTTCTGTATTATTGACTATCTGATTTTTCACTGACAAATGGTGATAGCTATTAGGTCCTAAAATCACCACTAACACTAAAAAATGTTCTGAGAAATCGAAACTGTGCTTTTATCGTGATCCAAGACTGTCGAAACTCAGAAAAGAAAATAACAAAATCAATGAATAAAGAAGTGTTACGGCGTGAGTAAGGAACAGTGGAATGTCGAATGTTGATGTTTCGCGATCGGTTTTTGTTTTCAACGACATAAAGTAGACGTACTAGTCGATCGTAATTCTGAAACCAGAAATATAAAAGGTCTGTTTAATGTATCAAAAAAATATCTCATTACACCACCAACCAACATGCCATCAATTGTATATCTTGAAATATTCTTCAACAATGTAGTAAATAAAAAAAAAAGAAGTAAATTAGATCCAGAAAAAAATTCGAATTTCAGTGTTCTTTTAAACAAGAATCTCGATTAGTCATTTTTGTATATTGTTTTGTTCAATCGCGACAAATAAGAATTTATATAAAAGCTACTTTCAAATTTATTTTCATACTTTTCACTTTCAAATGAACGAAAATTTCTCTTAACTTCAATTCTCAAAGCAACAAAATAAAATCAACCTCAAGATTCGAGGACTTTGAAATTCGAAAGTTAATCACTTCGTTAGTTTGCAAGAGAATGATTAAAAGATTATACTTTGTAAAGTACAGTTTTACAGAACGATTTTCCCCTTAGAAACCTAATGTAAATGTAATGACTTAAATGTAAATGTAAATGTAATCCTTTTCGCAACGCCGATTTGTACTTCTTTGACCAAAGTACCTGATGGTGAATCAAGTGTGAGTAAAAGTTCTGCAAAGCTGCAAAGATACTTTTAAACTATGATCTCTTAATTAGAGTCCGTGACAAAAAATAGTACATCCTGTAAATTTCGTAAAATTCATAAACGAACGCAGAAGTATGTATCCTACTTGTGTACTTCCCGTTCTGTAAACATTCTTTTTCAATTCTTGGAATCGTTGTTGCATTTTTCCCGAAAAATCAGTCCGACAAAATAATAGCAGACGCATATCTTCACTTCTCAGTTAAATACGGGCATGTGACTGTGAATCATATGTATGTTCGTTTACAATATTATATCGTAAAGGAGTTCTGAAAAAAATGGGTCGTGGTAAAAAGCCAATGGATAGTGAAGTACAAACAATTTTGTTATTCTCGAGAGAAAATTTTTGTGTAGCAAAGATAGCAAGAGCTATTAATAATAGAATTCGGAAAGTTATTATCAATTTACTTCGAAATCGAAAATGTTACGGGAAAAGAAACGACATGCAGCTTGCACAACACTCGAAGAACGTACCACTATAAGAGCAGCATCAAGTGCATCGTTGACTGCAAGGTAGATTGCTGAATCTTGTGGGATAAAGGCGAATATTAAAAACGTGCAACGTGTCCTGCAACAAGAAGGATTCTTTTGCTGAAGAACATATTCATTGGGCTCAAAAGTGAAAAGGAGTGTTATTTAGTGATGAAAAGAAATTTCACCTTTCTGACAGGTGGAATTACTGTCACCGTGACTTGCGAAAGGATACAAAATATTTGAGCCGTTAGACGGGTGACACCATAGTATAACGAGACGGGCTGGTATTGGCTACCACGTAATAATGAATATAATGTTTACTTGAGGTAAAATGAATGCCAAAAACTATTTAGGACTAATAATTGAAAGATGTGCTACGAGGATAACTGGAAATAAATTCATTTCAACAAGATAATGCGAAGGTTCGTAATGCAAAAGTGGTAAAGTTATATTTTGAAGCTAATAATATTTCACTTTTGGAATGGCCCGCCCGTTCTCCAGACAAGAACATAAAAGAAAACCTATGGGGGGATCTTGCAAGAGTCGTTTATGCCAAGAGAAGACAGTTCAGTGACATATGTATATGAATTAAAAGTACCTATTTTAGTAGAATGGGAAAAAATTAACCGAAAAGCGAATTAAAGAGCTTTATAAATCTCTTCGAAGGCGAATTATTCCGATTATAAGAAAGTCTGGAGGTTCTACGAAATATTGATTTTTCTTGGTAAGTATGATCAGAAACTGATTTTTAAAAATAGTGTGAGATTAATTTGTTGCACCGATTTTTCAGGATATTTCTTAGAGGTACAATGAGAACTGTGTCATGATTTTCGTTACATACGTTGCAGAAATTGACATACAATATCCATGTATTTGTAAAATTATATTTTTCTAATTTATTAAAAATAATTAACAAACGCAATGCGTGCTATTTTTTTTTTGTAGCGGACTGTATACAACGTAACGACGTCTTCATGAATATTAAAGATAATTTTCTTTCGTAAGAATTTTTTTGACGTTTGTATGAACTAGTCAGGTAAATCCTAAATTACTCTGGCCAAGGAGGGGATACAAATCGAAAAGGGTACATAATACAGAGGCATTCAATTTTTCACAAGTGCAGAGAGAAAGGCTTACCTCGCAAATATATCAAAATTGTGCAGCATAGTGTAAGATTGTACAGCATCATTTTTTTCATTATACCGTTACATCAAGGTAATCTTTGGTGGCAGCTGCTGAGTCTCAACAATTTTTTGAAAAACTTCACGCGAAGATTTGAGACGACAATGATCCTAGAAGTGAGACACTCGAAATAAGCAAAGTCCATTGTGTAAAATTAATATTCATATTAATTGCATCGAAATTGCTGACACTTTCTCGATCAAAAATTGCAGAATCAAGAAAAATACCTAGATCTCAGAAAAGATTATCACGAAGACGTAAAAACATGAAGCAAGTGGAAGAGAGTGACATTAATTTAAAAAAAAAAAAGGAACAGCGCTACAAAATGGGCATTGAATTTAGTTGGGAAGACTTGTGCCAATATATACCCAGGTGTGTTTTGCACCATGCGTATGAACTCCGTCAGATGGTTGTTAGAAGACTTGGAGTGTGTTCACAAGAATTCGTCGACCAATTTTTGATGTTTACGTTTGAACAACTGATCAGTGAAAACAAATTGACGGTTGAAAAATTTATAACGTTGGAAGAAAGGACTGAAAATTTAATGTTTTCAGATGCTCAAACTATGTTCAATATAATAGTAATAATTCGAGAAAAATCGAAGAAAATCCTACCAGACCGGTAGGATATATAACACAAAGGCAGATAATTTGTTCGGTTTGAAGTTTGAGTACAAATCTAGAGTGTCGGATAGCGAAGAACTTGATACTATGCCTGCAAAAAATATTATTCAGATGGTAGGTAATTCTTCGTTGAAATGCAAAAATAAAGAAATGCCACTTACAATTGGAATTAAATTTGACAAAGCAGAGTATGAAGAAAAGTTGAATGAGTATTATGAAAAATACTCTCTGATAATTTCTCAACAAACATTTCTCAACAAACAAGAATACTATAATTAATAAATTGCGAAATCAAAATACAGAAAGCGAATTGGTACAATACATTATTGAGAATCGAGAACGTATTGTAGCTTCGAATTCCGATTTCATACTGCAAAAGAAATCTAATGGAACTGCACAGTTTGAGGAAGAGGAAGTGTTATGGGAGGGTATTGAAAAAATGGAATAAAAATTGGAAAACGTATCAGGCGGACAAGGGAGAAAGAAGAATATGAGAAAGATGATGAATTAGCAGATTTTCGCTACGAGCGAAGTCTATACTTGACGAAGTGTTGCAGATAGAAATGCGCGAGAAGAAATCCAGTACTTTTGTATTTCACTCCAGTACACATATGTACCAGAGGGTTGCAGCTGACAACGTATCAAAAGAAGAAACAACGTACCACAAAATGCAGAGAGAGGAAATTTCAAAAATGTTCGAGGAAGTTTCTACACCTCTGTCCCAGAATCTGAAACCATTGACGTGAAAATGGGAACCGGTCGTAATAAATACACTAGATGATGCATTGGACAAATAACTTTTAGCGGTATTAAATCGTTAAGTATAATAGTATTCTGTAGTGAATGTACATTATAATATTTGATGCAACATGGCGTACTAATAATTTCATTAATTCCTGTTTCTACGGACGCTAGATTAGTAAGGCTGATGTCTCTATGCTAGCCACATTACATCAATAAGTTGTGTTGCGCGGGGATTGGAGATTTTGTTCATGAATAAAAGTTTTATAAAATTGTATAGTGTGATTCTTTAATTATATCTTTACAACGCAACAATGCTTCGGATTCGAGTTTCGGGAATTTAAAGGTTAGCTTCGATTTTCAATCGAAGCCCACCCGGTCTGAACGTTTTGCAAATTTTCAAATGACATTACTTTTTAAATTACTTTCTATAGTAACTTCAGAAATAATCTGTTGGCAAAGTAAATGTTTGAAATTACATTATTGAGTATTTCATATAAAAATTAAATTAATTTATTTCCAATTAAATGACTTGTTATGTCGTGAATTAAATTATTTGCTATTAGCCAGGATTCTTATTTGATATCTGATTTTGGTAGAAATAACTGCTTTCTCACAAGATATAATATCTAATATAAATATTTATACTTACTGTTGCCTATTCTGCGGCTACGGCACAGTTACTACACTTATTTTCTGATGAGAGTTCAATGCATACTACTTGATTTTTTTATGACTATGGAAGAAATTTAGGTATGCTCCATGACCATGTATTAATGAAACGAGTATTTGTAAAATAGAATAGTCCCCTCCTGTCTTTTGGCATCAGTAGAGACTATTCTCATTTGCAACTTTAACAGTTGTTCCCCAAATTTCCTTCATTCACCAACCAATGCTTGAGAAACGAGTTCTATTAAAAGCTAAAACAAATTTCTTTTTAATTTGATAACGCACACTAGTAAATTATTTCAATTTTCATTAATTATTTCTTTTTTTCTTCACTTGAGTATTTTGAGTTTCATTGATATTTATTTCGAATGTTATTTTAAAGACAAATTTTTTTTTCAAATATCATCTTCATAAATAATCAGTTTTTTCTCAATTTATTATTTTTTCAATTATTTGTGTAACATCAATATCTTTTAATCCGCCAAATGAGCTGCATACCATTAATGAGGAAGCGGGGCTCATGCACGACGAGAAAATTTCAATGTGATGATGGGGTGGTCGACGGAGTAGTGGGGATAGTGCTAGTTATCAGAAAAGTTGGGGCAATAGTCACCTGTTAGTCACTTCTGTTTTAGGAGAGTTAGAAAAGGAAAGAGAAGAAAAGAAAATGAAAAAAAAAAACGAAACTGAATATATGTATAGTTTTTGAAGTCTCATTAGACATAGAAAATTGTTTTAATGCCTATCATACTCTTAGCGCGCACGGATGCGTGGCTAGATCGTATCTTAATAATTGTTAAGCGGACTGTATATTTTTATTATTCACGTGCTAGTATGGGTGGGACTTTAGCCCTCGGTAATCGCTTTGTGGACGATGTCGTATTTGCAAGGCTCGCAGTTTCATTGACGCAACGCCCATGAGGTCTGAAAAGACTTCTTTTGGACTTTGACCCGACACCTGTTGGCGCAGATAATTTCGTAAGACGAATTGTTTTATACCCTTCCTCCGGGACCGAGGAAGGCGTATATACGATCTCGGTGCCCCTACTCGAGGACGGTCACGTGGCTGGACGAAGGCTGTGGTAAACGTCGTATGACGTGCCCATACATGGGCAGGAGAACAGTTATGTCCAGCCTTTGTTTCTACCCCGAGCTTCGAATGACTTTACGCGGGGTTCTTTGTGGCTGACGTAGTTCTGGTTCGCGAAGGTTCCATACTCCACGAACTGCATTAGAGGGGGTCGGTGGCGGAAAGATGGGAAATCTCGCGAACTCATACTAAACAGAATTATTGATTTCTAATGGACTAAATGGAAATTTATATCGACTAAATTTCTATTTCTACGATTATACTGTGGAATATACATAAATGTTTTATTTTTCATAAAGTTCAGCTTTTTTGTAAAATTTTTTTTTTACAATATCTCTCAATTTTATTAGTTTCAAAAGGTATAAAATTATTTATTTTTCTATTTAACAAAGGCACTGATAGAAGAATATGGTGGTACACATTTTCTTCCGCTTTAGCGATAAAAAATGAACGTTAGAGCCCTGTCGATAAAGTGTATTATTATTGTATTATTATTTGCATTGTATGAATAATTATAATTATAATATATTATATTACAATTATGTTATACGTTATTATTAATTTCTTAATGTTTTGCACACGAACATCTTATTATCTGCCCAACTGTATTTGCGGTTTTCAGTAACTCTATTGTTTACTAGAATAAATGAAATAAATAAGAATAAATATAAATAATTTGACTTTAACTGGAAATTGTGAACTGTATTCATCAAGCACGCTCGTTTCGCGCGAAGAGATATTCTGAACATCTTTTGCTGTGTGAACTACAATTTTATCAAAGACTACACAAGTTTCGTCTATTTAAGATGTTTTGGAATATATGAAACCACAACTAAACTAAAAAACGTTCGCTTGAAAAAAAAAACATTCGTGTAGCGGCCCCACGATTCCTCGACTACGAGTTCCGAACACTCGACTAGCACAAGCCACAAGTGGATCCGCGCCTAACGTCGAGATCCTACCGATTTCCGATGTTAAGCAAGCAGAGAGCAGAACCTCGCTAGGAGAGGTTGTCGGGGCCAGCCTAGCCGGGTAGTTATAACAACAAGCGTCTGGGGTAAAGAGTCGCTGCCAGCCCCACTGATGAGTCTAGACAGAGTGACTCCGAGACGAAACGCAATAGCCTTTCTTTCCATTTTCTCTCACACACTCCTTCTGTCCCTTTCCAGTAGCATCCAGGGTCTTTAAATACTTTACAGTTCCTTCAATTCGATTGATATTTATTTGAAAATAGAATTTTTAGAATATCTACTTTATTCGATTAGAATATTTATTTAATTCGATTAATTTTTTTGATAACGCTGACGAAGACAAGAACGAGTTAAGTATCTAATTTCTAATAAAGTTTCGAAGATTTTCAGTGTAAGAAGGGGATCATGGTCCCTCACTAGCTATAGTATTTCGAAATTTTTATAATTACGTAACGCAATCAGTGTAATTTTCGAAATTTCGGAAAGATCAAAATATCAGAACTATCGAAATAATTGTCAGACTTGTGAAAAGTAGACACGGGTGGGATAAACATGTCTCCTTTGATAATATAGGCCGAAGCATTTGTGACGAACTGATTTAGAATTTTGTATAAAAACGAAATTATTTCTTGCATAGCCGCGCATATATGAATCCCCAAAATCATCGATAGAACCGGTCCTTTTATTTAAAAAATGTAGGAATCGCGTGAGCCTCAAGATATAGTAGTTTATGTTAGGTTACAGACATTTCGGGGTATTTAATTGTATTTTCCGTAAAATTAAGATAATATTCAACAAAAATTGAGAAAAAAATAAAATAAATATTTAGAATTAAGGACTTTATATTAAAATCGATAAAGTGGAGATGCTGCTAGATTGCGATCGTGCGATGGCACAGGTTGCTGAAAATTCCTTTACGTTTGTTTATTCGGATCCGGTGACTCCTGTGGCCTAATTTTTTTTCGACTTTAGTAGCGAGTGATAAAAAAAGATAAAACGACCCCCAAAATGGATGAAATGCGCGATACATAATACATTTGAAAGTTGCTCCTATAAACACAACGCCTGGAATGCCTTAGAAGACAATTTTACAGATACTCGTATAACATTTCCTTTATGTTCGTAAGACGTAAACATGATTTATGGTCGCTGATGCATGGTCGTATTCACGTACATTTAATGTCATTTAAACTAATACACTATAAATTTTTTTCGAAACATTTCTATAACAAATTATATACGTATATATAATTCGTATGCTTGTAGACTCTAGAAACATTAATGTTACACAACGTATACCAATTCAATATTTTATGTAACATAATACACAATTAATACAATTGTTTATACTAATTATATTCAGTAAAACATTAATTACATTTGATTTAATGCAATACGTTAATTATATTAATGTAATCACATTTAATACGATGTTATATTATACTAAATTGATTAGTTTGTAATCACTGGCTATACCGATAAATTTATAATGCTACTTAAGTTATAATAAACATTTATGTTTCTTTAGATTCAATATCTTTAGACATATCTTGACGTTAAAATAATATTGATTTGTAAACACTAGGTACTAGTACGAAACTCTCAAATTATTATTAATTTAACAATAAAATCTGGTTGATTTATAACCAACAAGGAACGTTCATAAAATATGTCAATACCTCTTTGATTTATTATAACTTGCAAATATTCATATTTTTCATACAACATGACAACAACAACAATCTCCTTAAATTCATTCTAACGTTGCGTTGTATTAAAATCCGATTAATTCATAATAAGCTGTGCAACGCGGATTGTGAATTCTGGTTTTTGAAGCATTTACCATTTACATGCTCGACATATATAAAAAATATAATACATCTGAAATGCTATTGAAACTTCCACTTTGTACCGAAAAAAGAATAGCGAAAACAGCAAGAGTAATTACATTTAACACTTGAATTGAGATTCGGATACAATTATTGTTTCTCTATCTGTAGATATAATAGTCTCATTAAACGTCATAATAATCCAATTCGTGTTTCCGGTTAACAGCGGGACGACGCGATTTTACTTCGTTTCGTCGCTTCTTTCGCTATGTTTGTTTAGTTTCCCGCTCGGCGGAATATTTAAACTTTTAACTCTACTTTTGATACCCTTTTTTTTCGAAATAACAGGCCAGAAGGACGATAGCGACAAGAAGCGTTTGCAGAATGAAATATTAACCGCGTTAGAAATGCAAAGCGAATGTAATGTTGTGAAAATGAGTATGTAAGAATCACTAATGAACGATAGAAAAGTAAATACCGATTATTCGAGTTTTATCACTGATAGTGATTTTAGCGGAGGTAACTCAGAAAATTAGGTCTCTTCAGGTGCAACGCTAATGCAATGAAAATTATCGATTGGTTGATTTGGGTCACGTGATTCATTATGTGGCGTGGGGTTGCCCTCGAATAGGAGTGGCGTTGTGTGGTAGTGAGCGATCGCGGCTGTAATTTGTTTTGTGTCGATCGAAATGTTTGCATATCAATAAAATTTTGTGGCAAAGGTGTCGTCTTCATTTCCTTGTCAAAATAGTTGCCTCTGGGTTTTTCAGTGAGACGAATCGTACTTGGGTACAATTTGTGTAGTTTTATACAGTCATGTATCCAGTTATAAATGTTATTATATAATTCTATGATTGTTCTGTATAATTTAATAATTTTATATGATGACATACTATGTACTATAAATTTATCGAAATGTATGTGAGGAACAGTAATGAATTTAAAGACCCTGGATGCTGCTGGGAAGGAGAGAAGGAGTGTGTGAGAGAAAGTGAGAAGAAAGGCGATGCGTTTCGTCTCGGAATCACTGCCTAGACTCATCAGTGGGGCTGATGGCAGCGGCTCCTTACCCCAGACACTTGTTGTTATAACTACCCGCTAGGATGGGCCCGGAACCTTCCTAGCGGGGTTCCGCATGCTGCTTGCTTAACATCGGAGATAGGTAGGACCTCGACGCTAAGCGCGCAGCCACTTGCGGCTTGTGCTAGTCGAGTGTTCGAAACTCGTAGTCGAGGAATCGCAGGGCCGCTACACAAACGATAAACTGGCTGATGCGATACGCTGATATACACGTGAATAAATAACTGGATACAATGGCGAATACTTGCTTATTCTTGCAAATTGTCGCTAGAGTATTTAGTAAAATATGAATTCTATCGGTTCTCTTTGAGCCAGTGAATGAAAGGAATAAAACCAATTTGAATAATTATGAAATATAAGACAATATGTATAGTGCTTGCCAGCAGGAAGAATCTATCGAGAAGAAGACAAGTCGAGGTGGCTGCTGTCTCCTGGATACACTCGCGGTGTCGCGACGACGGAGGACAGCAGTCTGAGCACACTGCTAAGCATACGAAACTATTGAAATGCGTTATAAATATACAATAATTATGAAACACAGCTAACAAGACCACTTTCAACGTAGTTGAGAAAGGAATGTGCTATCTGCCGCTCGCCGGTCGGAAAGCCCGTCATTGCTGCCTGGTCGGCCGTTTCTACACATCATTATAGCGAAGGGAAACGAATTAGTCTATATGGGCCTCCAGTTACTAAGGTCGCAATAAAATCTTTAGACGCTATCTAAGGAATTTCGCAGACGGAGGAGGCATTATTCAAGACCTCCACGACTTCGCGCCCTTCGGGCTGGTCCGATACAATTTCTTTATACGTGATACCTTCCTCGTAATTTCTTCATGAGAGAGAGAGAGAGAGAGAAGGTTTCTCTTACCAGCAAATTGGTGCCTCATTTTCCAGCGAGGTCCTCTTTTCGTGTCGCACAGCCGACCGACCGACGCACCTTCCACAGATGACGTTCGCTTCCACTGCGAGATGCGCCCGAGTCTGCTCTCTTCCTGCGAGGTAGGCGAGTCGATACAGTCGCGCGCATTCTACTCGCAAACGACCCTTCGCTTATTTTTGTTTGGTGCTTCTTCATCTTCTTTATCACATCAACTTTGAATTCGGGGAAATTGCACACACCGCGGAATTATCTGGCGACCAATATCGGATAATGCAATTTCATATGAATTAAAATTTTTTGAAATGGCGGGTCGACCGGTACAGCAATAAAGGCATTTGAATCACTCAAGATGGGATTACTCTAAAGTGGTGGAATTGGCTTCATCGCGAGCGATGTCCATCGTGCAAAACGGACACGTTTTGTCACAATTACTCGAGCCGATTACTATGAGCACGAAATTAATTAAGTGGTGCGAATGAGTGGTTGGGATCGGCCCGGTGGTACGGCAAAGATGCTTAGAATGTAAATAAAAGAGAATGGAACAAATAAGTAAACGAAATAGATAACCAGAGAAAAACAATAGAATAAGTAAGAGAAAATCGGAAACTGAAATGTAGTGAAATAGTGTTCGTTGAAAGAAGAAGGTAAAATAACGGAAGTGAATAAATGAATTTGATCGAGTAAATAAAAGAAAGTAATCAGAATAAGAGAGGAATTATGAACGAGAAGCAGACGCAAAATGTAAATTAGAAAAGTTTTACTAGCGGCAATAAGTTAGAATAAAATAGATATGAGTCGACGAAGATCGAAGCCATAATGATAGTTTTCATAAATTACGATATATTTGATATATTATATGTCGCCGCACGACAGACGAATATATAATAAAAACTAGAATTCTTCGTCAACACCTTTGTGCTGACAAATTCTTACGCGTTTCTTTACTAATGAAAACGAACGGATATATACCGATGGATTTTAGAAACATATTGCATGAAAGTTAAATAACATAAAAATCTAATCGACGCTCAATTCGTCAGCGAATAGAATAAATAAAACATATAATTAGACAAATATAAAACAATTTTTATGGTGCGTACTAATAATGAAATTAAAATAAAATTAGCAATTTGAGGCTATTTCATCTTCTCTTTAAAGACATCCATCTGGTACCTGCACAATCGTGAACGACGCGAAATAATTATTACCATTGGATTGTTTATTTATTTTATTCAGTAAAATAAATAAATACATCAGTGAAGTAAATAAAATAAAATGAATACGGTCAGTGATAAATAAAGAACGGTCAAATAAATAAATTAGATTACAGAAAAATAGAAATATATCTCTGAACGCGAAACTGAAAATTGAAAAGTATAAAATATAAAATATGCTGGTCGGTAACGTGACGGCAGCTTGTATAATTTTTCGATACTTCCGAATTATCGGAAACGTGTTCCAAATGGTGGTAGCGTTACGCCTTCTTCAGCATGTTCATACATACACGTTGAAACCGATGTATTCCTACATCTCCCGTTTCCGCGTGAGGAAATTAACAATTTGAAATATTTTATTACTTGGAAAACCTCTGATACACGTCGGTGCTCTTCTTCAAGTACGTTGACCCGTATCGCAATATCTTGGGACACACGAATACTTTTGGGAAATTCCAAAATGTTGGTGGCTGAGATCATCGTTTGCTCGTTTCTAACTAAGTCTTCTCCGCAGTGTTGCGAAGTCCATCTAAGTGTGTAAATAAAGAAGTATGATAAAATATTAAAATAGTGTAAGTTCGACTAAACTAAGTTAACTACTTAAGTTTACTATGTTTACTTCTTTACTAAGTTAAAACTAACTCGATAAGTAATTAAATATATGGATATAATGAAATAAAGTGAAATGAATTCAAATGAAACAAAATAGCGCGACACAAATCACTTAATTAATAAACAATCAACTTAATTACTTAACATGTGTATAATTCACTTAGTAATTCTTGAAACAAAACAAAATCGTGTTGGCGCTCGCTTATTAAAATATTACACTTAGAATATTGAACGCAGCGGAGCTCTGCTGAATAATAAGGAATAATGTGGCCAAGAATATTACAGTATGTTTCACAAGCGCGTGGACGCGATATCATTGAAACTTGGTATCGAATGAACCGGAGATCGTGGTATTACAAAAATATGAAACGGTCTGTAATGCGCATGTGCTTTCAGGAACTTAGTATCTTCAGTTCTGTCGAGCAACATAATCCTCCTTGAGATAAGTGCGAAATACGCTAAACGCTTCGAAGCGTTTTTCCTGTGCTATTGGGATATTTGGGGACCGAAGGGTCCTAAACTAACTGTAAGAACTGCAGTAAAATATTTGTGTAAGTTCCCTCAATTTGTCGACAAGAGGGCGCAACGTTATAAAGAGGCAAAATGTGTGAATGATCTTCCCGATAGAGGTTCGAAGCGAATTATGACGGAAAGTGAAGATCGAGCGATTATGTGGCTTTATTCAAAAAATCTAAACTTCTCCTTGCGTAAAAGGCAAGCTTTTTTCAGCAAAAAGAGGAATAGACGTTAGTATTTTAACAAATAAATGAAATGTCGTTTGAAGAAGAATAATGTTGCATGGCACAGCAAAGTGCCAGAACCGCTGCTTTCGGGGAAGCACGTTGAAAATCATCTTGCATGGGCACACGACAATATTGATCGTGATTGAAGTGAATATTCGTTTTGGGATTTAATTCCTATACAGCGAGCATGGTCTGCTTAAGAATACCCATCATCGAAAAAACAGTTAAACATCATCTGAAAGTGCATGTTTTGGGCTGTTTCAATGTTCGAGGTTTTGGAACTTTCTACATAATCACGGACATTTTAAATGCCTAGAAAATGATTAAATTATACGAAAGAGGTCTGTTGACACCTATAAAATTGTTTAGAAATACTGGACACGAATAGGTTCTCCAAGAGGATAACGATCCAAGGACTGAAGTCTACTTTGCAATTAGTGGAAAACGAGAGACGGTATCAGAGTATTGGACAGGACATCCCAATACCCCGATGCAAACCCAATCGAAAATATGTGATCCATCAAGTATAAACTTCGAAGAAAACGTACTTTAAGCCTGAAATCGCTTGTTTAGCGTGTGCGAGATGTATGGAGGGAGTCACCTCTGACGTATGCAGAGAAACTAGTTGAAAGTGTGCCTAGACGATGTCAAACTATCATATAATCGATAAGGGTTGAGAAAGGACACATTATTAATTGAGTGCCCATTAGTGTTTTGAACTTACTTTCGGATTAGAAGCAATTTTTTACGAGAAGTGTTAATTTTTAAAGGGTCATCGCGTCCTCGTTCTTTGAAACATGTAAATATACTGTAAATCGTTCAAAACCAGCGAATGCCGCCTTTAACCAGCAAACATTGCCTTTAACTGGAAGGACCCCTTTCATTCATGATAACCAAACATATAAAAAATCTCTAATGAATCTAATAAAGACTTTTTAACCTGTCAAATGTCAGTGCGTTTGGCTTTGTTAGTGTATATCCAACTCCCAGTTATGAAACCTGGTACGAATTAATTACTATTCTCCTCATAATTATACCCAAGCTGTGCTAAATACTAAAAAAAATATAATTGCATTCTACGTACGAGAACTCGAATTATTACAATCATAGCATCTTAAGAAGTGCAACAATGGCTTCGTACTTAAATTATTCAATAAATAATTATTAAATTGCTTGGTGACATTCAGACATGTACCCACGCACATACCGACGCAATAGAATTATCGAGATTAAAGCTAGTAAATTCGGTAGAATATCGAATGTATACTTATATTGTAAATATACAGCAAACAGAAGTATGGATAAACAGATTAAAGCCAATGTATTACTATTGAATGTGATTGAATAGAACTATCGATCGTATAACATCAATTGAAATAAAATAAAATGAGCTGGCTGATACGCCATGAAATATTACATGAAATAAATAGCTAAAAATCTCAAGTTATGAAAAATCAGAGTAAAATGACATAAAACTGTTTAGCCGATTTGTATGTTTATTAGGATCTGTATGTTTATTAGGGCACAATAAATGCGTAAATGCAGTTAAGTAATTAGAACAATAAACACATAAATCAACACATAATAAGTACACAGAACGCATATCAGTGAATAAAATATAACACGTTGATGTCAACTAAAAACGTTCATTCGGTGTAATAATTCGGTGCACTGGTCTCTGTGAAGTCACGAGCGTCTCAATGGCGAGCCTGATTTTTTCAAAGATCTAAACAGATTCATTAGTTCGAGTCCTGACCCGTTATATGGGAACATCAGACATGCGTCCTCGCCCTTGGGGCATACGCTACAACCCATACACCTACAGTCCAACCAGCTGCGAAGGTACAGGCGGCGGGCATGGAAAAATCCATACTTCATCATTGAAGAATCATCAGTCTGGAAGACCGTCCCATACTTTGGGCGTCTCATACTTTTGGGAATGGCCACTTAGCCCATTCATCTGGGATTTCCCGAAGGTCCTCCACGGACCAACAGCTTACGCTCGGTCTCTAGCGTGCTAAGCCGTAGCTTAAGAGCATGTGCAAGACACCCGTTAACCAAAATAATCGGGTGCACGCGCATTTGCACGTTTCGGCTCGGGTACCTCGGGGTCGCTGGGCCCGTACCTCCTGCGTAAAAACACAAAAGGCCCCGTGAGGGTGATCCAAACAGATAGCTCCAAAGAGATAAGTCACAGACACAAAGAGCTTGTATCATTGTGCTGGCGTATGCTACGTACAGTACCATCACGAATTTTCCGCCAATCGCCGAATTTATACTTTCTGCGTCATTATGCTTACGCACCACTGTTTTCGTTCGTGAAATTCGTCCCTAACTTTGTTCTAAATATTGCGCCCGAGTAATAGTGGCGGGGATATTCTAAATTAATGGTGGCCTCGTACATGATTTCCATTGCGATGGACGTTTTATGCTAAATTATTCAACAAGAAACTAACCAATTGTACAATAATATTAAATAACGCTAAAAATATATAATAGATAAATGATTAATCGTCTTGTAAAACGCGCATCAAAGCGTGGAATTATCAGATAAAATGTAACAGAGTAAATGGATAAAACAATGAATGGATAGATAAAGTAAATAAAGACAATAAAACAGACAATAGAATAGATGAAGAGTTATATAATATAATATAAAACAGAAGTATAACAAATCAGAACAACCGACCGCGCAATATAACAATGTGTAAATTAGAATACAGTTGGACAAAATTATGAATAAATAGGTAAAATAAATGTAAAATAGAGTGAAATATGTAAATAGACCCGTTATGAAATCAACGAGGACGTATTAATGTATAATATTATAATATTATAAAGTCGACTCTTTTATTTTATCAGCAGTACAACGGTGGATAGAATAAAGTAAATTAAACTCGATGGATGCGTTATAAAACGAAATAAATATGATGTATTATAGCAATATACAAGAGTCGATGGTTGACCAACGGCTGTAAAAAATGGAATAATATAAATAACTAAACACATAAATAACTGAATTAGTATATTAATAAATAAATATGTAGTTGTGTAGACAAAAATAAAACATAACGATTTAAATTATTACCTAGTAAAATATAATAGAATTATCTGTAATTAATAGCACATGCCGGTTCCGGCTATTCGCGGCTGCACAAAGGCGAGCTGGTTAAATTTGAATATTCAAAATAAAGTACCGCTGTTACGTCTGGGTCAAAACACGATAATATTGTCTGTACACATAGCTACTCAACTAATAGTCAAATAAATCTGTTTCCCTGTAATAGAACAAAGCGCTACAAGTAAAGCAATATTCGATAAATAATCTGAAGTCAATGAAGTATTGAATATAAAATATCATAAAATACAATAGATAATCGTACAATGATTCATTAAAAAGAATTATAATCTGGTCAAGTCGAAACAATGATAGTCAAGAGCGAGTCTATTAATTTCGCATTTCGAAATAATAATAAAATGTGAATAACAGTACTGTTGTACTGTTGTGCCAGCAATATTCTGACTACATCAACGGGATAGGTTCTTCTTGTTTGCAATTTGCTCGCTCGACCCCTTTTTCAAATCTATGTTTCTCTCCTCTGTATAACAAAAAGCATCAATGCTCTTTGTGATGGGACACGACAAGACACTGACAAGAAGATCGTACAGCCAATGTCTCTAGTTGTACAATTAGAAATAATTACGAAGCAAGTATACAACAATAACGAAGATACACCGCAAGGTATGTATTGTAAACACTATTTTGCCAACTCGCTATCGTTAAAAGTAATCGCGCGAATTTCCTGTTCGCGAGATATAGGTCTGAATTGTCGCAAAATGAAATGAAATTACAGAAAATACAATAAAATGAAATACAATAAAATGAAATAGAAAAGTAACTTAACAACCAAATGTTGTTCATTTACTTTTCAAGTACAATGATACGTTTTACTAAGCGATAGCTTTTCTTTGCAAATTTCAAATTGAAATTTGGATATATTTTTGCAACCATTTGTTTCCTTTTCTACAATCTCGTCATTATCACCGTTGTTTCACTTGACTAGGTAATTACGCATAAAAGGGTACACCTCATTGATTTTGATGAAATTTTAATATGTTATAAAACTCAATATTCTGAATACCTGTTTCCTAAACAAGTAACCGCTGCTCGGCATTAGCTTTTTAGATTTTTGCATTAAAAATTGCAAAGTATTACCTATAACTACGTGTTTGTTTCAGCTTGTACACGCGTTACGTCGCCGACTGTTTATAGTTCCTATGGGTACATCGAGACAGTCGACAATGGACGCGTATAACGGGCATACATAAAAATTCGATTAGAGAAGCCGGCAGCCTCGCGGGGGCCGGAATACAAAATCTAACCCGAACCTAGTCCATTAAATTAGTTACTGGATAGAACAGTTGATATTAAGTAAGGTTTAGGACACACACTGCTACGAATTAGGAGGTACAGGCAAATTTCATTGTAGTAGTAACAGCAGTTTTTTGCAAATATTAAAATTAAAATCTATAGCCGAGCGACTATATATAAGTATAGGAAAAAGTTGAGATTTAAAATATTAAAATATCATAGAAATCGGAGAGGTGGCTTCTTTCATGCACAACTACCGATTGTTACAATATCCGCTCTCATTCTCTTTAGCCACCACAGTTCATTTTTTAACAAATGTGCTGCTTTTAGTATATATTTAGTATATGATAATATTTTCTTTCCAATTTACATTGATGAAGAATGTCCAATCTCTGTTGAATTCTATAGACCTTAGTTTGGTGATTTTATTAGTGGTCGCACTTTCATGTATTTAAAGAATACGTGTATATGTTCGTAAAGATAGTAGCCTTGATATGACGGGATGTCGATTTTGGCAACGGTCGCATAACGTTGCGGTGTATTTGATGATCTTTCTGTGATTTCTGAATCTCTCATTATATCTAATTTATAAAGGAAATCTCCCAAAATACGTATTCCAAATGTTTCCAAAGAGCATTTCAGCCGACGATGCCTTAATATCGTCATTGTAGACGTTCTTAACCCTAATGAGAAACAGTGCATCGATCAATGGAATACTAACGATAACTCTCTATCAGACCGGATGATATATTATTACATTTGTTCTTTTCTTTGCTACAACAGTATTTAGGAGTATTGTGAACAGTCCATTATCTGTTGCGATAAACAGAGTTGTACCAATTCATTCTTTGAAATGCGTATTTGCAACTGTGGATTGATACATTTCAGACAGTACCATTATAACCAGGCTTTGAGACGTGACAGCCAACTTAGGTATCATGGTGTGAAGCATCACTCACGTCTCAAACATCAGTCTGCGAAACGTTACTGCCAACTTAGCCATCTGAGCCAGTCTGAGAAGTGTAACTTCAATTTCATACATCAGTCTAAGAAGCGTTGCTTCGATTATAGCTATCAGAAAGAAAAGCGTCCCTCGTAACACAGCCATCGGGCTGAAGAGACACGCTGTCACCTTAGCCATAAGAGTGAGAAGTGTCTCTCCCACCTTATCGACCAGGTCAAACAGCAACACTGCCATCTTAGCTATCAGGCCGAGAGGAGGCACATCCATTTCGGCAATCAGGCTGAAAAGCGTCACTCACATCATAGACTTCGTGTTCAGAAACGACACTGCTATCTTAGCCATTTGGCTGAAAAGCGACTGTTCCATCTCAGCCATCAGGCTGACATGCGTCACTGCCATCTCAGCTATCTGGCTGAGAAGCCTCACTGTCATTTTAACCACAAGACTGAAAAACGTACGGCTATCGTAGACATCAAGCTGGCGAAGGCTTTATAACGTATTACAAATGACGTAAGTTGTATGAAATATAAAGTATTACGTATAACGTATGTCGTATAACGAACATCTTATAGCGTACAACATATAACGTATACCGTAAAACGTATAACGCATTACGTATGCAGTAAAACTATTAACGTGTAACATATAACGTACGACGTCAAATGAATAAATTGTAACGTATAACGATTAGCGCATAACACACAACATACGGCACATAACGCATATCATGTACCTTATAACTTGTAGCGAATATCGCATAACGTATAACGTATAACATGTATGAAGTATTACGTATAACGTATTAAAGATACCGTATAACGTTTTAAGTACAAGGTATAACTTACAACGTATAACGTAAAACATGTAACGCATAAAACTTAACGTATAACGTATAACGTACAACGTGTAACGTATAACGCATAACTTATAGCGTATAACGTTTAATATATAACATACCATATAACGTATAGCGTATATCTTATAATTTATACCGTATGTAATGTGTAAGGTGTAACATATGTCGCATAACGTGTGATGTATAACGTATATGTAGGAGAGGTCACTTTCTAGATGACAGTATCCTCAGGGCGGGTACGGATGTAGAATGCAACTGATAGTGTGGTGTGCGTGTGTTTTGAAGACTGTCGCGTGAGGAGTGCGTGCGAGTGGAGAATAGAACAGCGTAGCGTCGGAAAAACAAAAGAGCGTAGGGTCGAGCGGAGCGTCGTGCAGAGAAAAAGAGGATAGCGTCGAGTAAAGAGCGTGGTGTCATAGCGTAGTCGTAAAATTAAATAATACTTTTTATAATTAAATAATATCCTTTCTGTTGCCTACCAAACATTCCTACATATATATTATTATGTATATAATATAGCGTATATCTTGCAACGTATATCGTATGATGTACAACGTATATAGTATAAAATACAGCGTCTACCGTATAATTAATTTGGTACAACGCACAACGTATAACGTATTACCTTTAACGTACAACATATACCGTACGACTTATAACGTATAACATGTTACGCATATCTTATAACATATGAGGAATAATATAATACGTATAACGTTGTTGTGGAGCAGATTAGAGCATTCAGAGTGTCAGTTTCCAGGAAAACTTCTACCATGTCGAGAATTTCCAGATGTCCTGTAATTCTCCCTTCTAAGGACACCTTCTCTTGTCTTAGAGGCAGAAACAGGATGTGGAATGTCTCGATAAGGGTAGGTAGAAACAAGGTCAAACATAGACAAAAATATACTTGGCTGACACCCAAGTCCTAAAATGTCCCATATCAATAATGATTCTCTTTTGTAACCTGTTGTAGACCGTCAGGTAGCATCATTCTCCCTTGGAACATCAGTCAATCAGTTCGTCAATCAAACACGTTGAGAGAGAGGACACATCCTCCAGACTCGCATTTTACACAAGGAATATCTGTATATACAAAAATAGTTAAATATACGTATTCGAAACATACAATCATCCGCTCATCAAAACATCACTCCGACGGCTGTAAAAGACAGAACGAGAGAAACTCAGCGAAGAGGGAAGCATTTCATACATCACCGTTGCGCTGAGAGAACCGTACGTTGTCGTAACAGACGTTGGATTTTCTCGCAACGATCGCAAGGTCGTAAATGTGATAATACTTTGATTGTAACTTTGAGTGTAAATTATAAATGTGTAAGTGTTTTAAACGTTTGGAACATGTACATGACTGTGAATTACCAGAAATATCAGAAAAATGGTTATAACCTCTATTCCTCTGTTAAATTGTATTACGTTATATTACACGTCACGCCTCAATGTCTAAATGGTATTCAAACATTATTGCATATCAACTAAAGGACAAATTCCTCAGAATGTTAATTTCACAAGAAATTTTTACAAAGGTACTGTCGTCGCATCATTAAATTCTCTATTATATTACATTATACTACACGCCACACTTGACTTGAAAATCTAGATAGTATACAAACTCTGACTTCTAAACTGTAATCTAGATAGTATGTTCATGTTGCGTCGACACTTTACAGTTGTCATACAGTTGTCATACAGTTGTGAATTTCTCTGTTAGGTTATATTACATTATGTTACACGTCATACTTTACATCAAAATCTAGATAGTACACAAATGATATTCATCGTGTATCGACAAATAACATGTTCTTCTGGATGTATATTTCACAGGAAGTTTTAAAGGATATACAGTTGTCACTTTTTCTGTTACGTTACATTACGCTACGTTACATTGGTAGTAGAGAGTTTGAATACCAGATAGTTTGAATATTATTGATACTTTGATTTCTCGAGTGTTTCTTTTTTAAGTGTTTATGTTTTAAATTTTAAACGTGTAAATAACTGAGAATTATCGGAAATTTTCGAAAAATCTATAATATCTATAATCTGAATTCCTCTGTTACATTTGAAAAGCTAGTGCCTCGCCGTACAATGAATTACCTTCGTTACCAATATTACCTACAATAGGTGCTTCCTCTATGTCCTTATGTTCTTCTTCGGGTGCATCATGTTCTATATTTTCATGTAACTACGTTGTAAATATTCCGCTAACGTCTCTATACGCACGTAATGCTTCTACTTGAGGACGGAATAATAAATTAGCAGCCATCTTCAGACCCGTCGATCTTCCGAAAGTAACGTTATATAAAGATCTGCTCTACCTGCTCGTAGAATTGGACATCAAAGTTCCATGGGCATACGTTGGATCTGCTCAATTTCTCGTACAAGACGTACATCTATTCCAGGAACTTGCACTATATATGTATTTGCTCCAACATTTCCAGTAAATGCTGTACTTTCTCAGGTTCTGAATCCACTTTGATCTACTTCGTTAATTTCTTCTCTTGTCTTCGGTCTGAAATATGCTGGTATTATACCATGATCTAACTTTTTAAATCTTTCAAATGACTTTTGGATGCTTAAAAAAATTTCAACTTCGAAATCAAGTCTTACAGACAACATCGTCCTATTAGCATGACGACACAATGTTACCGATAAAATTTCCCTCCTGTTTTTCAGAATTAGGAATTACATTAACAGGTGTTCTTTGTAATGTAGATTCCATATTATCTTATGGCACTGTCCATATCTAACATTCCGAGTGAGGTAGGATAAACGTAAATCAGGAAGAAAATAAATTTCTAACGTTCCACTATCTCCATATGCTAATAACCAACACAACGAATTCTCTTCGATACACCTTCGGATGATTTAGTATGTGATGATGGAGGCATTAGAAATTGAATTATCCTGAATTATTTGTTTCCTGCCAACTATACGTCGCTTACAGTCATCAAACATCTCCATAGTAACAAGTAAATGAAATAACAATTTATTAATTTTATATTTTGTCGATGAAATGTTTCATCCTTATTTTTCTTTTAGTGCTATTGGTCACCGATGATATCGATCTTACTAATATCCAGAAATTGATAATTGTGAAATTAGTTGTATAAATAGTTATTTCCATTTAAATCAACTTCGATTAATTACTCCATTTAAAAGAATAAATATCTGATGGAAAAAACGAGAGAAATGAAGAGTAACAATTTCGGTGCAATTAAACAACACTTCGTTTTTTTTCAAAAATTGAAAAAATGTATTTCACAAATTAAATCATGAATACTACGCTGCTACGACTTCTCAAATTGGTTTACGACTAGCTTTGACGATGAAGAAACAAAGAGAAAACGACAGAATTAGTGAGAAATCATTCGAACAACAACATCGCAGCAATTAGCACTTCGTTTACAAAAAAAAAACGACTCGGAGTATTAAAATTATGATGCTATGTCATCGCAACTGGGTCTTCGATTCACCTTGATAAAAAGGAAAACAAGGAAAATAGGCGAAAAACAATGAAAAAATTAAATTTTGTGTTCCGGAGTAACTGTTAGTAGTTGTTAGTTTCAAGCGTTACCGACAGGTGGCATCATGCAGTTCAGCATTTACTCGAAAGCGTTTACCTCATAACAAAAAGAAACTAATGGAAACAAATAGTGCGTGCATTTTTGACATTGCGCGATGTTTCCAAGGCAAATGGCTTCGGTTTAGGTTCGGGCCGAGATAAATAAATTAACATTTTCAAAGCTCCTATAGTCGATAGAAACGTACTTAAAGAATACGTTTAATTTTACGCAAAAGACGATGAAATATGTTCCTCAATGTAATTTAGAGCATCAGTTTCGAAATATAAACAAATATGATACCAATTTTCTGAGAGAAAATCAAAGAAACCATTTCAAAGGAAGTGACTTTTTGTTTACAAGAAGAAAGCGTATTTCTAGGACTAAATGCCATTTCTCTGATGATTCTCGAACTCATTCTGCGTACATATTGAATAAAAAACAGAGTGAAAGCGTAACAAAACAATTATTTTATGCTGGATTATCGCGGTGTGTTATTTAGTTTGTAGCGACTGCCAGTGATAACACAGAGAAAACAGCGCTACCTACATTAGTACAACCTCCGGCAGGTGCGTTTCCGCTAGGCCCCCAACAATAAAACACACAGATTGTTAAACGTATATATACAGCGCCGACCGCACGAGATCCATCGTTATCACTATCAGTAATAACCGTTAATCATTAATCGAGAGTTGTTCAAGCGTAAACGAATAGCCGGTCGTAATCAGCGACACCGCTAGCCACGTGGCCAATCAGTATAACGAATCCATTTCGGAATCCATTGAAATTGGTGAAATCGAACACGAGAAATATTTGTAGGCAATTGTAATCGTTGTAGTATAAAGTATTACCTACAAAATTACCTACAAAATTGGTGACTGCCCGACGTGATCGAAATTCTAACGGATACAAGAAGGAAGCAATGGCCATGCCACGTTCTCCGACCAAAGTCCAAACGACACCACATGCAGACGAAGCGCACATCCCGCCAGAATTAGAAGCTACAATAATCAGCACAGTGGTACCGCAGTACCTCCCACCATTTAACAAGGAAGGTACAAAATTCTGGTTCCTCCAGGTCGAAGCAGCCCTGAGGACAAGCAAAATCACCAGCGACTCTTCCAGGTTTGATTATATTATCCAACGGCTACCGCCCGACGTCTCGCACTTATTAGAGAGTATCGTGGAAGCAGTTCCTACTTCGAACAAATACGAGACGCTATATATAGCTCAGAAATAAGCTCCTAGAGCTATACGGTCAATCGGAAGAGACGAGAGTCCGTCAACTTCTCAGAACCTCTAGAATGGGCGATGAGAAACCGTCACACTTCCTACAGCGTATGAGAAGTATGGTCGACAGAAACGTCCCAGATTCGATCCTAAAGACCATCTTTCTAGAGCAGATTCCACAATCTCTGCACGACATACTAGTAGTAATTTCCGAAGCGGACTTAACAAAATTGGCAACGCATACGGACCGCGTGATGGAGTTAGCAAATCTCGAAACTAGGAGGATCCATCATGGCGACTTCCGTCAGTCATTCCAGAACTGGTGACGACGAATCCAACATGGCGGAAATACGACACCAGTTATCAGAAGTAACTCACAAGTTGGCGACGATAGAAACAAACCTCTGCCGACGAAGGCCATCCTACAACCTCGATTGAACAACCGGCGATCACGATCTCGTGGACGACCATTCCAATCATGACAATACGTAACTACAGGAGGATTCTGCTACTACAACCTCAACTTCGGAATACGAGCGCGTAATTGCAAAAACCCTTGCAATTGGTCATCAGTTACCGCTGCAGTCAGTCAGCCGTCGGAAAACTAAAAGTGCGTCCTGCAGTACAGACGACGCTGGGAGACGTGCAAAGTAGTCGTCTAATTATGTTTGATTGCAAAAACAAACTGTCATTCCTAATCGATACTGGAGCTGACATATCCGTATTGCCACTAAGTACGGTAAAGGGAAATGTCACTCCTTCTGATTTTAAGGCATACTCTGTAGACGTAACACCGATATCCACCTACGGTACCAGAAAGCTGACCCTTGACCTGGGGTTACGACGTCCATATCTCTGGAAATTCACCGTCGCTAAAGTACAGCAACCAATAATGGGCGCATACTTCCACAGGCACCACGGTATACTGGTTGATCTCAGAAATACGGATAACAGACGGATAACAGACGATAACAAACGACCACACGAAACTACACAAACTAGCACAGATAAGTGCAAGTCACTCCCAATCGATTACTACGTTACGTAAACAAAGCGATGAAAAACACGCTAAAATACTAAAACAGTACATAGACGTCACGAGACATACGCAAGGACAGGAACCACCTAAACACAAAGTACACCACATAATCATCACAGGACGACCATGTGCCGTGAGACCTCGTAGGTTAGCACCCGACAAACTAAAAGGAGCCGAAGAAGAGTTCCAATCATTAATACAACAAGGTATCTGTCAACATTCTTCGAGTGAATGAGACAGTCCACTGCACATGGTCACCAAGAAAAACGGCGCCTGCTGACTGTGTGGTGACTACCGTAAACTGAATTCACATACAGTACCTGACAGATACCCAATACGACACATACACGACTTCACTCACGCATTAGACGGAAAGACAGTCTTTACCCCTCTAGACCTAGATCGCGCATATCACCAGATCCCGATGGCGCCTGAGGATCGCGAAAAAATAGCAGTAATCACACCATTTGGTCTTTTCGAATATAACGTAATGCCTTCTGGTTTGATGAATGCAGCTCAGACATTCCAACGCTTCATGGACGTAGTAATCAGAGGACTCGAATTCGTATTCTGTTACATCGTCGACCTGCTAATCGCCTCCACCAATGAGACTGAACACTTAGATCATTTACAACAAGTTTTAGAAAGACTAAAGCAATACGGCATTTCTATTAACACGGCAAAATCAGTCTTTGGAGCACAAACGGTACAGTACCTGTGGTACTATATTAGTCAGAAGGGAGCAATTGTAGATTATCCAAAACCCAAAACTATATCCGAACTAAGACGCTTTATAGGGATGATAAACTTATATCGTAAATTTATAAAAAAACGCCGCGACAATCCAAGCTCCGTTGAACTTCTTCCGTCGCGGTGCTAGAAAAGAACGACAAAAAGTATAATCTGGACAGAGGAAGTTGAAACAACGTCCCAAAGATGTAAAGACTCATTGGTATATGCAACACTACAAACAAACCCAAAAAGCAATAGTCAACTAATAACAATTACTGAAGCTTCAAACTTAGCTTGCGGCGCTGCACTTCAGCAGAAGGTAAAAGATGAATGGAAACCGGCAGCATTTTTCTCAAAGAAATTTTCACCACAGAAAGTAAAATATTGTACCTTCGACAGGGAACTCACCGCAGTCTATAAAGCTATAAAGCACTTCAAATATCTCTTAGAAGGACGAGACAATTCACAGACAGACCACAAACCACTAATCTACGCATTCCAGCAAAAATCGGAAAATGCATCACCGAGACAACTAGACTACATAGGACAATTCTCGACAAAAATAACTTGCATTTTAGGACAGAATAACGAGATAGCAGACGCCGTATCTCGACTGGACGTTATCAATATGTCAATCGTGATTATCACTTCAGAACTCGCAGAAGAACAAGTCAAAGATCCTGAAATAACACAAGTCCTACAAAGCACGGTCCTACAGCTAAAAAAATTAAGGATGGACAATTCCGATAGTACAGTATACTGCGACATTTCAACCGAAACAATATGACCATACATTCCGCTAGTATTACGTAAAAAGGTCTTTGACAGTGTACACAATTTCGCACATCCCAGCAGCAGAGCCACATTATATTTAATCACAAAAAGGTTCATATGGCCTGGGATGAACAAGGACAAACTACACTGGGCAAGAAGCTGTGTAAACTGTCAAAAGAGCAAAATAAGTCGACATATAAAAAATCCACACGAACATATTACTATTCCAGAACGATTCCAACACATCCACACAGACATAATAGCACCACTACCACCAATCAACAACTACGGATACTGCTTGACAATGATCGACCGATTATCCAGGTGGCCTGAGGCGGTTCCGCTAAAGGACACGAACGCAGACACTGTCGCAGCAGGGTTGTATGCCACGTGGATTGTGAGATTCGCCGCTCCATCAAACATCACCTCGGACAGCGGTACGCAATTCGAATCTCAGCTCTTCAATTCACTGATAAAACTACTGCATATCCGCACTACAGCGTACCACCCTGCATCCAATGGAATGATCGTGCGATGGCATAGATCCCGGAAAACAGCAATTCGATGTCACGAAAACAAAAATTGGATAGAAGTAAGGCTCGGTTTGAGGAATAGTTACAAACATGATATACAAGCAACCGCGGCTGAAATGGTATATGGTACACCTCTCCGGTTACGAGAAGAATTCTTCGTATACAGTGACACAGACACAAACTTCAATATCAGTATTGATTTCAGTACAGATTTAGGGAATACATGCAGACCATACGACCTAGACCGGCGAGACACCAATCGAAGCGCACCTACTTCATTTTCAACAACCTCTTTGACACATCCCATGTGTTCGTCCGAATAAACCACATAAAACAGCCTTTAGAACGACCATACGAAGGTCCATACAAAGTGCTGAAATACATATCGCCAAACGTATTCCTCATAGATTACAAAGGAAAAGAAGTCGCAATCCCAACAGAGCGATTAAAGCCAGCGTTTATGGAACTTCATCAAGAACAGCAACCACCCACCCACGACAAAGCGAAAGTATCGTCCGCTCTCCCTACAGAGTCGGGTGACTTAAGGGGGGGTAGTGTAGCGACCACTGTTGATAACACGGCGAAAACAACGCCACCTACTTTAATACAACCTCCGCGCAGGCAGGTGCGCTTTTGCTAGGCCACTAGTTATAAAGTATACAGATAGCTAAGTCTATAAATACAGCCCCGACTACACGAGAGCCACTTGTTCACTTGTTCCTTATCACCAGTTATCTGTTACTTATCGTTCAGTATCAGTCGTTAATCGAGAGTCGTTCAAGCCAGTCGTAAATCCGCATAACCGTTAGCCACGTGGCTGATCAGGATAGCAAACCATATCCGAAATCCGTTATCATCGATTATATAGAACACGCGAAATGCTTGTAGGAAATTGTAATCGTATAAAATAAATTATTACCAACACAAATCAAATACAAGTTCCAGACAAATAGAGTCACTTCGTCTGTTCCTGTGACTATAACTTCTTGCATGGATCTCGAGAGAACGACACACCAACAAAATGGCGCCTGCCTGGTCAAGCGTATACTTTTGGTATACGCCCGGGAAGAATGTGTAAACTAATCGAGATGCAAACTTATTCGACTTTTGGAATCGAGCGATACTTCCAAGACTCCTAGTTCCGGTTGTATTATATTCATGTTTCGGAATGTATAATTAACAATTTTTAATTATACATTCATACAGTTAATTATACAGTCGATGCAGACTCGCTGACATATGTCACTTAGTTTTACGCAAGCGAAAGAGTAATTTCGCTTTGAAACAGATTCTTCCGTATCGTCGATTCCGAAATAAATATCAATATAAATGAAAAATTATCTGAGAGAATGTCAGAAATTGAACACCGAACAAATCAATTTTCGTTTACGGAAAAATACCATTTTCAAAGTATCGTGTTGTTAAAATTTCACAAATACGTACTTTTTGATATATCTTAAGCATGCATTGCGTACTTAAACGAAGAAAGAAAGGAAGAAAGAAGCGGAAGGAAAATAACTTTAGAATTATTACATTGCGAACGTTTCCGACAAAACGACGCCGCCATACCGAATCACTCTGCACTTACATGCGAAAGAAAAAAAGAAACTGAAGAAGAGAAATAATTTGTCAACTTCTTAAATCGTAAGATATTTCTAAGACTCCTAGTTTCTATCGTGTGTTAAGTTTAAGCCTTGCAATGTGTAAATGAATTTTTTTAGAAATCCTACGGTCGATAGAGCACTAACAACAGGCAGTTACAGTGGAACTCCATTTGTTCGAACTGTAAGCGAGACAAGAACGTTCGGATAACCAGATAGTTCGGATAATAAGAGCTCACCCTTCCTCTACAGTTTATTCGTTCGGATAAAAGGAGCTAATGTTCGTATAACTGGATTTTCAGTTTTAGTTACTATTTCTTAAAAGATGCAGCAATGTCTTCGTACATTTCAAGTGTACAATCTTTAATGTTATGAAGTAATTTCCAACTTATGAGTTCCATCTTTCTAAATAGCATATAGTATGAACAAATTGATCAAGTTGAGAGAGCGAAGAAGATAGTGTGGGAGCTGGAAGAGAGGAAAAGGAAGAGTCTTGGATCTTGTATTTGATGTTCACACTTCTCCTCTTGAATACTGACAATGCTAATATTACTGTGAAATTCATATTAATAATGTGTTCAGAAAAATTCGAAACCAACATCACGGATTGAAAAATGACAATAAAGTGGTACAATGAAGTCAAGAGCTATGGCGAAGTAGCATAGTTGTTAGGGAGAAGTAAATCTGCTACATAGTAAGAAAATTAAAAACCACTTGAGTTCTTTAGGATCAAGTCCGTCCTGAAACTGGCCCAAAAAATTGACAAAAATGGAAGAGAATGTGATTGTGCGTGAAACGAAAAAGGACCCAACAATTTCGAGTCCAAAAATTTGTTACATTAGTGGCTGATAGCTTTGAGAAATGTGTGCATCCGTATGTTTGTCGAAGAATCCAACGTGAAAGTAATTTTCATGATCGTATTCCCGAGAGAAACCATTTATTAGCAAAATCAGTAAACAGAAGAGACTAAATTTCGCTAAAAGAATGTGAGCAAGGACAAGGACTTTTGGAAACGCACTATTTTTTCGTACGAGAACAAATTTACTATATTTAGCTCCGATGTATGTCATAAAATTTGAAGAAAGCAAATAGAGAGGTGGAGCTGAATCGGTAATGGTGTGGAGTGTAGTCTTGACATTACCGACGGGATATTAGATAAATATAAATATATGCGGAATATTAGATAAATATAAATATATATAATATATATGCAGATATCAAAAGATAATTTGAAGCAAAGTACGGAAAAATTAGAACTAGTAGATCATTTTCATATTCAGTAGAGGAATGATCCGAAAAATATCGCACGAATTGTTAAAGAATAAATCATATATAACGTACCACATATTTTAGAAACACAACAGAGTACTTATGGGCAGAATTTAACAGACAACTTGGTAAATATAACATTAATTCCAAGGAAGTATTTTGAACAAGAAGTTTTCAAGTTTGGAATGATATGAAAAAAGAAATTATTGAAAATTCGTTTGACTGCATGCAACGACGTTTGCACGCTATAATAAGTGCCCACGGAGGACTGACAAAATATTAAAACTCTATATTTATGTAAAAAATGTATTACTAATCTAATCGTTCGAATACTTTTGTGCCATACGTTGAACCGATGTTGGCAAGAAATCTTTCATAAGTATTGTTAACGTCGAAGACACTTCAAATTTAACTTGTATAACTTGTATAACTATGTTACTTGTATAACTACGTTACCGTAGAAGTAAAAATATTTTGTAATTTCTAATGAAACTCACACATTTTACGTGTCAAACTTTTCATTTAACAACGTTCGAATACTTTCGTGACACAATTCGTGAATGCAATTTTACGTTTGAATCTTGAACGCGGTACTATCGCTAAAATTTTTTAGTTATTTCCGGTGATCTGACAAAAAAATGTTTCCAATGAAAATTAATCGGTATCCGGTCTTCTCTAAACTTAAAGACAAAATATTGTTTGCACAAAAATTCAAAGTTACCTCTATTTTTTAAATAGATTCGTTATATATTTTTAACTTGTTAACGTTAAAACTGACTGTCGGAACTAATTCAGCGACTTACCGTACATGATTTAAATCTTGAAATGACGCTAAAATAATTTTAATGCTGTCTCTAGAACGTTATTTAAGCGCAGAATTGTTAAAAAAAATCATTGATCGAATACGACGTCCGTTCGAATGTATCACAAAAAATTGTACGAATTATTATATTTCTATGAATATTATAATTAAGTGTAACATTGTCTCATTTACAAGTATGTAAATTTATAGCCTGAACGTTATTCGTTACGTTTCTCCCGCAAACTCAATTTTATGAAATATTGGAATTGTCAAAAAAATATTTGTACAAATATTCTTTGGAATATAGGAGCACGTTGCGTGTCACAAATTATTTCTTGTAAAACTAGTCCTTTTTGAGAAAAGTTACAACATGTACAGAATTTACAAGGTATTGAGTGTACACATACCTATCTCGGATGTCGCAAAAGTATTTGAACGACGATATATTAAATTCGACAAGATATGGACATTGGTTTTTGAAGCTGGGTTACATACTTCGCCTCTTCAATACTGCCAATGTTAATAAGATTGTAAAATTTGAATTAGTAATGTGTTCAGGAAAATTCGAAACCAGCATCACAGATAGACAAATGATAATGAAGTGGAAAAGTAAATCAATATCCATAGCGAAGTAGCATAGATATTTGAGAGAGGTAAATCTGCTATGTAATGAGAAAATTGAAAACCACTCGAGGTCTTCAGTATCAAGTCCGTTCTGGCTGGCCCAAGGAATTAACAAATAGAAAAGAAAATGTGATTGTGCGTGAAATAAAAAAGGACCCAACAATTTCGTCTCCACTTGCTACACTAGTGGCTAATAGCATTGAGAAACAAGTTCATTCGGAACTTTGTCGAAGAATTCGCCGTAAAAATAATTTTCATGGTTATATTTCTCGAATGAGGCAATATATTAGGGAAGTTAATAAACAGAAGAAAAATAATTCCACGAAAAAGTATGTGCGCAAGGAGAAGGACTTTTGGAAACGCATTATTTCTTTGGGCGAGAGTAAATATAATATATTTGGCTCCGATGTCATAAAATTACCATAAAGTTGTAAGACATAAAATTTGAACAGAGCAAATAGAGAGATGGATCACGGATGGATCACGGATGGATCACGGTCTTAAAACCGTGAAGCATGGAGGTGAATGGTGTAGGAGTATGTGGCGTTGTGTTAGAAATCTCGTCATTATCGACGAAATAATAGATAAATATAAATAGATGCAGATATTGATAGATAATTTCTATAAAGTGCGGAGGAATTAAGGCAATTGAATGAGCAGGACAATTATCCGACACATATCGCACACTTTCTTGAAGAATGGATCATATATAACGTACCGCATATTTTAAAAACACCATAGAGTCCTTATGGGCAGCAATTGGCAGACAAATTACCAAATATGACATTAATTCCAAGGAAGGATTAAAATTACCAGATTTGCATGTTTAGATTAATATAGAAAAAGAAATTACTGAAAATTCGCTTGACAGCATGCAACGACGTCTGCAAGCCATAATAAGTGCTCACATCTATTCGACAATACATTAAAACTCTATATTTATTTAAAAAATATATTATCATTTCATGGTTCGAATGCTTTTGTGAAGTCAATATAGATGATGTTGGCTAGAAATCTTTCTTAAGTATTGTTTACGTTATGCAAGACATTTCAGACTCAACATGTATAACTATGATATATGTGTGTTACTGCAGCAACAAAATATTTTGTAATTCGTAATGGAACTCATTCTTCTTGTGCGTCAAACTTTTCATTTGTGATCGTTCAAATACGTGACTTACCGTATGTGTAGTTACGTTTGAATCTTGAACGCGTAACAAACACTACGATTTTTTAGTTATTTCCGATGACCTGACGAAAGAATGTTTCGAATGAAAATTAATCGGTATTTGGTCTTCTCTAAATTTAAAGACAGAAAATTTTGTTTCTACAGAAACTCAACGTTACCTAAACTTTTTAGAAGTAAACGTCGTTATATACTTTTAACTTAATAACATTGGAACTGACTGTCGAAACGAATTCAATGACTTACCGTGACTTACGTGATTTTAAATCTTGACACTAAGATAGTTTTGGCCCCGAAAATGCGGGCTTAGTACCACGGTATATTATTTAAGCGTGGAATTCGGAAAAAATCATTAATTGTTTACTATATCGGTACTCCGAAACATTGTTAGGTTTGTCGTGATATGCAAGGTTTCTTCGTATAAATCGTCGTATATCCTTATACTGACTGTTGCTTTCAAAGAAATTTTCGATTTACCGAACTCTAAAGAACTAAGGATTTTTTTGTCTATTGCGGAATTTTATTAGCTGAAAAGTGAATTAACATTTCATTGTTGGCAGAATTCCGTACTTTCGCCTTTTCAAGCAAGGATGTACTGTCGCGACGCAGACGTCTGCCGTGTCCACTCTTTTATTGTGTGTTCGCTCAGAGTTCGCTCTAAGTTCGGGACAAGGCTTCGTTTGTACACACAAACAAATCGATTATTAATCCCTCGAAAGGTACTAGAAACAATTGTTCAACAGGTACTTTGGTAATAAAGATCAGCCAATCGATATAAATATGATCAACAATCAGTGAGTAAAATGTTCCTACAATCTCGCAATGCTGATTTGTGAGAAATTACTTTGAAACAAAAAATTTTTCGAACAAATCGCAAAGAATGCTTTAATTATTTCTGCATGCCAATAAATTTAGTCATAATATTTAATAAAAATAAAAACGAAAAGCATTGAGAAATTTTCGGAATTAAAATGTTGTCGATCTATGTGAACTCGTACTGCGTACAATCGTATAAACTGCTTCTTCTTTACTGCTTACGCAGCTTTCACAGTTGCATTGGTGAGCCAGGTATTTGAACGTACTTTCACAAATTCAGTGAAAGAGATTTGGGTTTTTTATGGTCGCAACGCTATTTAACGGCGAGCGATCGTCGATGCGACGATAATTGATAGTAACTGAGGAAATCGCGATGAAATAATACCGTAACGCTAAATCTTGAACAAACAGCAAACAAATGACTGTCATTAGAAGTACAGACTAATACATCCATTGGCAAATAATCAGACAATAATGACTTAAATTCGATTTTTACGAAACTGTAACAATTTCTAATGACACTCTTAAAAAATTGAAGGAAATCCCTAATACAAATTATAAGAGCAATTGCGATATTCAATATTTTTTTCACAAATCTGATTCAAAACATTCTTGAAACGCAAAATTAAGTAACTTTGATTTAGATTGTAATGTCACAGCACTGACAATAAAGACGGCAATTTGCCCGAAACGATGGTCGTCCAAGGTGAGTAGCGGCCAAGAAACAACGTAAAACTACCATTGCTATTGCAAACACTCGCAGCAAGCACCGTTCGCGAGAGTTCCACGTTTCTGCCACCTAACCACTACCTAAGTCACGGTTTAAAAAGAACCATCGCGAACCGTCGTTACGTCTTAACAAAGAGCCAGTTTAGCGGTTTTTTGCGGCTCGAAAAAAAAAACAGGCAACCAGTCGTAACGACTCTCGTAGTTCGAAAACAATAACAAGCACTAAGCGTGCCTAGATTCATGACCATATATGGACGTATCACACGACGTTCACGCGAAACGTCGAAATTAAATTTCGAGCCAAGTAACCGCTCTAGGGTGGGGGATGAGGAGATCTATAGGCCATCCTCGAACCCAGAACAAAGAGAAGAGTCCGAACTTTCAAACAGTAAACTCGTATCAGTCTTATCAATACGCGGATCACATATAGCAAGAATTCTTGTAAAGCGATCATCTGTAAAAGTAAAAACCAGTAAAAACGTTTATTTGGCACGCCAATATTATTTATAAACAGGGCAGAAGCCTTAAAATCCAACGTACAAAACTAGGATGAGACGTTGAAAAACATGGACTATAAATGTATTATTACGATGACTTCGGGGAACATGATACTAACGTGAGAGTACTAGAATTAAGAGTATGTCAGCAAATGATGGAAGGTTCGTGTTAAAACAGAAGGAACTCAGAAAAGGGAAAGGAAGGACGAACAGAGAATACGAAGTTGTGGGGAAAGTAAAAGAGCTGATTATGACTGACACAAAAAATGCTTCAACTATCAGGGATTTAACCACATTGCGGAAAATTGCCGTGAACGGAAGCGAACCGCTCCGCCAATAAAATGAGAACAGGAGGAAATCTTCAGGGCGCATATCGTGAGCGATATGCGAAACAACATCGTCGAAGGAACGAATCTACTTTGAACACGTGAAGAAGCAGTACCGACAGTATGCGAAATTCCAAAAAAGGCCAAATTGTACAAGGTGCGTGAAATGGATGAGAATGATAAGATGTATATGAGAGCAATAATTACCATGTAATGCTGTTAGACACCTGGTCTACGTGTTACATGACGAATCAATATGTGGAGATTCCATTTAAGAAAAAAGGCGGGAAGTTATGAACCTACAGTAGAATTAGAAATGTTGCTTTGAGACAAGCTTCTCATAATAATGTTAAATTAGAAAGTGAATCGTGCATGCACAGAGCAAAACTCAAATTTGCATTCAATTGTAAAAATAACTGTTCATGGGTATGATGTAAACTTCAATAAGTACGGAGCAATGGTGTAGAACAAGTCAGATGGAATCAAGTGACAGCAGGAGAGTGCAAGACGCGTACTGTGTAAGGACATATATAAAACACGAGAAGATTGCGGCGATGTTTTGAGTAATGAGATATGGCACAAACGATTAGAACATGCAAATAAAGACGTATTATCCCACCCCATAGGAAGGATGAGAAGAAATAATCTGGCATTAAGTATGGAATGTACGTGGAAAAATGTACGAGAATCACATGGAAAGAAAATCATGTGAAAAGACACATCCGCGACATGACGCGAGGTTAAAAAAACGAACTAGGGAATTGTGGCCTACCAACATAATAAGTCCGAACAAAGCTTCATCATATGGTAAAAAATTTTACATACTGAGTATAATCGATGATTTTTCGGAAATGACGTTTATAAAGCTGCTAGGGGATGAAAGTGAAGCTGCTGAAGAATTAAAAAGCATATTAATATTAAAATACAATCAACGGATCAACGATTGCAGAGAATGAGGTCAGACAACGGTGGAGAATATCTCCACTTGGAAGAAACTTAAAATGTTGGCTTCATTTGAAAGATATTAAACACGAGCTAGGTCCCTGGATGATTCCCGAGTGCATTGCTGGGAGAGCAAACAGGACGATCATAGAAAAGAGCAGAAAAATGTTTGCTGATTCTAAACTGAATCTTAGGTTTTGGGGAGAAACAGCGAATACAGCGGTGTACATCAAAGTCTGATAAAATCGCGTGTATATAATATAATAAATCAACATTAGAGATCTAGTAAGAACTACCTAACATAAAACGCATGAGACAATTTGGTTGCACAGCCAATTGCTATAGGAAGGAAGAAAAAGAAAGAAACTCGACATAAAAACAGAAAAATCAATCTTTATAGGATATAACGAGAAAAATACTAATAGGACACGCATGCCAGAATCAAAAAACATGAAGTGTGATTGTGATGTAAGGTTCGATGAGGAAAAAAACGGATCGACTTGCTACGCTGCGTAGAAGGTAAGAATGAAGAAAATGAATATCTAGTTGCCATAAGACTTGATGTCGAAGAGGATGATTACGAAAACGAATTATACTGATGTGGATATTGGAGTGTAAATTAAGAATTGGAATGAACGACGAAGGAATCAGTGAGAAGAAGACAGCGACTATGAAGTTGCGAGGATTAAATCTCTCAACAATGAAAATACGAGGGAAATGGAAAGCAATGAAAACCAATACACAATAGAGCAAGAAGAATCAACAACAAGTAGAAACGTAGACCGAAGAATCTAACGGAGGAAGCGATAATATAATAGTAAGTAAGTGTCTAAGAAAACAAGAGAAAGAGAAATGTGATGTAAAATCGCGTCGTCCCGCTGTTAAACGAAAGCATTTTAACACGAATTGGATTACTCCGACGTTTAATGAGACTATTATATCTGCAGGTAGAGAAGCAATAATTGAATCTGAATCTCAATTCAAGTGTTAAATGTAATTACTCTTGCTGTTTTCGCTATTCTTTTTTCGGTACAAAGTGAAAGTTTCAATAGCATTTTAGAAGTTCAACCCAGGTAACGGTTGTATCAACAGGTTTCCGCGTTGCTTTAAGCACGCTTTGGTTTCTCATAACTTCAGATGTATTATATTTTTTATATATGTCGAGCATGTAAATGGTAAATGCTTCAAAAACCAGAATTCACAATCCGCGTTGCACAGCTTATTATGAATTAATCGGATTTTAATACAACGCAACGTTAGAATGAATTTAAGGAGATTGTTGTTGTTGTCATGTTGTATGAAAAATATGAATATTTGCAAGTTATAATAAATCAAAGAGGTATTGACATATTTTATGAACGTTCCTTGTTGGTTATAAATCAACCAGATTTTATTGTTAAATTAATAATAATTTGAGAGTTTCGTACTAGTACCTAGTGTTTACAAATCAATATTATTTTAACGTCAAGATATGTCTAAAGATATTGAATCTAAAGAAACATAAATGTTTATTATAACTTAAGTAGCATTATAAATTTATCGGTATAGCCAGTGATTACAAACTAATCAATTTAGTATAATATAACATCGTATTAAATGTGATTACATTAATATAATTAACGTATTGCATTAAATCAAATGTAATTAATGTTTTACTGAATATAATTAGTATAAACAATTGTATTAATTGTGTATTATGTTACATAAAATATTGAATTGGTATACGTTGTGTAACATTAATGTTTCTAGAGTCTACAAGCATACGAATTATATATACGTATATAATTTGTTATAGAAATGTTTCGAAAAATTTATAGTGTATTAGTTTAAATGACATTAAATGTACGTGAATACGACCATGCATCAGCGACCATAAATCATGTTTACGTCTTACGAACATAAAGGAAATGTTATACGAGTATCTGTAAAATTGTCTTCTAAGGCATTCCAGGCGTTGTGTTTATAGGAGCAACTTTCAAATGTATTATGTATCGCGCATTTCATCCATTTTGGGGGTCGTTTTATCTTTTTTTTATCACTCGCTACTAAAGTCGAAAAAAATTAGGCCACAGGAGTCACCGGATCCGAATAAACAAACGTAAAGGAATTTTCAGCAACCTGTGCCATCGCACGATCGCAATCTAGCAGCATCTCCACTTTATCGATTTTAATATAAAGTCCTTAATTCTAAATATTTATTTTATTTTTTTCTCAATTTTTGTTGAATATTATCTTAATTTTACGGAAAATACAATTAAATACCCCGAAATGTCTGTAACCTAACATAAACTACTATATCTTGAGGCTCACGCGATTCCTACATTTTTTAAATAAAAGGACCGGTTCTATCGATGATTTTGGGGATTCATATATGCGCGGCTATGCAAGAAATAATTTCGTTTTTATACAAAATTCTAAATCAGTTCGTCACAAATGCTTCGGCCTATATTATCAAAGGAGACATGTTTATCCCACCCGTGTCTACTTTTCACAAGTCTGACAATTATTTCGATAGTTCTGATATTTTTGATCTTTCCGAAATTTCGAAAATTACACTGATTGCGTTACGTAATTATAAAAATTTCGAAATACTATAGCTAGTGAGGGACCATGATCCCCTTCTTACACTGAAAATCTTCGAAACTTTATTAGAAATTAGATACTTAACTCGTTCTTGTCTTCGTCAGCGTTATCAAAAAATTAATCGAATTAAATAAATATTCTAATCGAATAAAGTAGATATTCTAAAAAATTCTATTTTCAAATAAATATCAATCGAATTGAAGGAACTGTAAAGTATTTAAAGACCCTGGATGCTACTGGAAAGGGACAGAAGGAGTGTGTGAGAGAGAAAATGGAAAGAAAGGCTATTGCGTTTCGTCTCGGAGTCACTCTGTCTAGACTCATCAGTGGGGCTGGCAGCGACTCTTTACCCCAGACGCTTGTTGTTATAACTACCCGGCTAGGCTGGCCCCGACAACCTCTCCTAGCGAGGTTCTGCTCTCTGCTTGCTTAACATCGGAAATCGGTAGGATCTCGACGTTAGGCGCGGATCCACTTGTGGCTTGTGCTAGTCGAGTGTTCGGAACTCGTAGTCGAGGAATCGTGGGGGCCGCTACACGAATGTTTTTTTTTCAAGCGAACGTTTTTAGTTTAGTTGTGGTTTCATATATTCCAAAACATCTTAAATAGACGAAACTTGTGTAGTCTTTGATAAAATTGTAGTTCACAGCAAAAAAGATGTTCAGAATATCTCTTCGCGCGAAACGAGCGTGCTTGATGAATACAGTTCACAATTTCCAGTTAAAGTCAAATTATTTATATTTATTCTTATTTATTTCATTTATTCTAGTAAACAATAGAGTTACTGAAAACCGCAAATACAGTTGGGCAGATAATAAGATGTTCGTGTGCAAAACATTAAGAAATTAATAATAACGTATAACATAATTGTAATATAATATATTATAATTATAATTATTCATACAATGCAAATAATAATACAATAATAATACACTTTATCGACAGGGCTCTAACGTTCATTTTTTATCGCTAAAGCGGAAGAAAATGTGTACCACCATATTCTTCTATCAGTGCCTTTGTTAAATAGAAAAATAAATAATTTTATACCTTTTGAAACTAATAAAATTGAGAGATATTGTAAAAAAGAAATTTTACAAAAAAGCTGAACTTTATGAAAAATAAAACATTTATGTATATTCCACAGTATAATCGTAGAAATAGAAATTTAGTCGATATAAATTTCCATTTAGTCCATTAGAAATCAATAATTCTGTTTAGTATGAGTTCGCCAGATTTCCCATCTTTCCACCACCGACCCCCTCTAATGCAGTTCGTGGAGTATGGAACCTTCGCGAACCAGAACTACGTCAGCCACAAAGAACCCCGCGTAAAGTCATTCGAAGCTCGGGGTAGAAACAAAGGCTGGACATAACTGTTCTCCTGCCCATGTATGGGCACGTCATACGACGTTTACCACAGCCTTCGTCCAGCCACGTGACCGTCCTCGAGTAGGGGCACCGAGATCGTATATACGCCTTCCTCGGTCCCGGAGGAAGGGTATAAACAATTCGTCTTACGAAATTATCTGCGCCAACAGGTGTCGGGTCAAAGTCCAAAAGAAGTCTTTTCAGACCTCATGGGCGTTGCGTCAATGAAACTGCGAGCCTTGCAAATACGACATCGTCCACAAAGCGATTACCGAGGGCTAAAGTCCCACCCATACTAGCACGTGAATAATAAAAATATACAGTCCGCTTAACAATTATTAAGATACGATCTAGCCACGCATCCGTGCGCGCTAAGAGTATGATAGGCATTAAAACAATTTTCTATGTCTAATGAGACTTCAAAAACTATACATATATTCAGTTTCGTTTTTTTCTCATTTTCTTTTCTTCTCTTTCCTTTTCTAACTCTCCTAAAACAGAAGTGACTAACAGGTGACTATTGCCCCAACTTTTCTGATAACTAGCACTATCCCCACTACTCCGTCGACCACCCCATCACATTGAAATTTTCTCGTCGTGCATGAGCCCCGCTTCCTCATTAATGGTATGCAGCTCATTTGGCGGATTAAAAGATATTGATGTTACACAAATAATTGAAAAAATAATAAATTGAGAAAAACTGATTATTTATGAAGATGATATTTGAAAAAAAAATTTGTCTTTAAAATAACATTCGAAATAAATATCAATGAAACTCAAAATACTCAAGTGAAGAAAAAAAGAAATAATTAATGAAAATTGAAATAATTTACTAGTGTGCGTTATCAAATTAAAAAGAAATTTGTTTTAGCTTTTAATAGAACTCGTTTCTCAAGCATTGGTTGGTGAATGAAGGAAATTTGGGGAACAACTGTTAAAGTTGCAAATGAGAATAGTCTCTACTGATGCCAAAAAGACAGGAGGGGACTATTCTATTTTACAAATACTCGTTTCATTAATACATGGTCATGGAGCATACCTAAATTTCTTCCATAGTCATAAAAAAATCAAGTAGTATGCATTGAACTCTCATCAGAAAATAAGTGTAGTAACTGTGCCGTAGCCGCAGAATAGGCAACAGTAAGTATAAATATTTATATTAGATATTATATCTTGTGAGAAAGCAGTTATTTCTACCAAAATCAGATATCAAATAAGAATCCTGGCTAATAGCAAATAATTTAATTCACGACATAACAAGTCATTTAATTGGAAATAAATTAATTTAATTTTTATATGAAATACTCAATAATGTAATTTCAAACATTTACTTTGCCAACAGATTATTTCTGAAGTTACTATAGAAAGTAATTTAAAAAGTAATGTCATTTGAAAATTTGCAAAACGTTCAGACCGGGTGGGCTTCGATTGAAAATCGAAGCTAACCTTTAAATTCGAAACTCGAATCCGAAGCATTGTTGCGTTGTAAAGATATAATTAAAGAATCACACTATACAATTTTATAAAACTTTTTATTCATGAACAAAATCTCCAATCCCCGCGCAACACAACTTATTGATGTAATGTGGCTAGCATAGAGACATCAGCCTTACTAATCTAGCGTCCGTAGAAACAGGAATTAATGAAATTATTAGTACGCCATGTTGCATCAAATATTATAATGTACATTCACTACAGAATACTATTATACTTAACGATTTAATACCGCTAAAAGTTATTTGTCCAATGCATCATCTAGTGTATTTATTACGACCGGTTCCCATTTTCACGTCAATGGTTTCAGATTCTGGGACAGAGGTGTAGAAACTTCCTCGAACATTTTTGAAATTTCCTCTCTCTGCATTTTGTGGTACGTTGTTTCTTCTTTTTGATACGTTGTCAGCTGCAACCCTCTGGTACATATGTGTACTGGAGTGAAATACAAAAGTACTGGATTTCTTCTCGCGCATTTCTATCTGCAACACTTCGTCAAGTATAGACTTCGCTCGTAGCGAAAATCTGCTAATTCATCATCTTTCTCATATTCTTCTTTCTCCCTTGTCCGCCTGATACGTTTTCCAATTTTTATTCCATTTTTTCAATACCCTCCCATAACACTTCCTCTTCCTCAAACTGTGCAGTTCCATTAGATTTCTTTTTGCAGTATGAAATCGGAATTCGAAGCTACAATACGTTCTCGATTCTCAATAATGTATTGTACCAATTCGCTTTCTGTATTTTGATTTCGCAATTTATTAATTATAGTATTCTTAAATGTTTGTTGAGAAATTATCAGAGAGTATTTTTCATAATACTCATTCAACTTTTCTTCATACTCTGCTTTGTCAAATTTAATTCCAATTGTAAGTGGCATTTCTTTATTTTTGCATTTCAACGAAGAATTACCCACCATCTGAATAATATTTTTTGCAAGCATAGTATCAAGTTCTTCGCTATCCGACACTCTAGATTTGTACTCAAACTTCAAACCGAACAAATTATCTGCCTTTGTGTTATATATCCTACCGGTCTGGTAGGATTTTCTTCGATTTTTCTCGAATTATTACTATTATATTGAACATAGTTTGAGCATCTGAAAACATTAAATTTTCAGTCCTTTCTTCCAACGTTATAAATTTTTCAACCGTCAATTTGTTTTCACTGATCAGTTGTTCAAACGTAAACATCAAAAATTGGTCGACGAATTCTTGTGAACACACTCCAAGTCTTCTAACAACCATCTGACGGAGTTCATACGCATGGTGCAAAACACACCTGGGTATATATTGGCACAAGTCTTCCCAACTAAATTCAATGCCCATTTTGTAGCGCTGTTCCTTTTTTTTTTTTAAATTAATGTCACTCTCTTCCACTTGCTTCATGTTTTTACGTCTTCGTGATAATCTTTTCTGAGATCTAGGTATTTTTCTTGATTCTGCAATTTTTGATCGAGAAAGTGTCAGCAATTTCGATGCAATTAATATGAATATTAATTTTACACAATGGACTTTGCTTATTTCGAGTGTCTCACTTCTAGGATCATTGTCGTCTCAAATCTTCGCGTGAAGTTTTTCAAAAAAATTGTTGAGACTCAGCAGCTGCCACCAAAGATTATCTTGATGTAACGGTATAATGAAAAAATGATGCTGTACAATCTTACACTATGCTGCACAATTTTGATATATTTGCGAGGTAAGCCTTTCTCTCTGCACTTGTGAAAAATTGAATGCCTCTGTATTATGTACCCTTTTCGATTTGTATCCCCTCCTTGGCCAGAGTAATTTAGGATTTACCTGACTAGTTCATACAAACGTCAAAAAAATTCTTACGAAAGAAAATTATCTTTAATATTCATGAAGACGTCGTTACGTTGTATACAGTCCGCTACAAAAAAAAAATAGCACGCATTGCGTTTGTTAATTATTTTTAATAAATTAGAAAAATATAATTTTACAAATACATGGATATTGTATGTCAATTTCTGCAACGTATGTAACGAAAAATCATGACACAGTTCTCATTTTACCTCTAAGAAATATCCTGAAAAAATCGGTGCAACAAATTAATCTCACACTATTTTTAAAAATCAGTTTCTGATCATACTTACCAAGAAAAAATCAATATTTCGTAGAACCTCCAGACTTTCTTATAATCGGAATAATTCGCCTTCGAAGAGATTTATAAAGCTCTTTTAATTCGCTTTTCGGTTAAATTTTTTTCCCATTCTACTAAAATAGGTACTTTTTAATTCATATACATATGTCACTGAACTGTCTTCTCTTGGCATAAACGACTCTTGCAAGATCCCCCCATAGGTTTTCTTTTATGTTCTTGTCTGGAGAACGGGCGGGCCATTCCAAAAGTGAAATATTATTAGCTTCAAAATATAACTTTACCACTTTTGCATTACGAACCTTCGCATTATCTTGTTGAAATGAATTTATTTCCAGTTATCCTCGTAGCACATCTTTCAATTATTAGTCCTAAATAGTTTTTGGCATTCATTTTACCTCAAGTAAACATTATATTCATTATTACGTGGTAGCCAATACCAGCCCGTCTCGTTATACTATGGTGTCACCCGTCTAACGGCTCAAATATTTTGTATCCTTTCGCAAGTCACGGTGACAGTAATTCCACCTGTCAGAAAGGTGAAATTTCTTTTCATCACTAAATAACACTCCTTTTCACTTTTTGAGCCCAATGAATATGTTCTTCAGCAAAAAGAATCCTTCTTGTTGCAGGACACGTTGCACGTTTTTAATATTCGCCTTTATCCCACAAGATTCAGCAATCTACCTTGCAGTCAACGATGCACTTGATGCTGCTCTTATAGTGGTACGTTCTTCGAGTGTTGTGCAAGCTGCATGTCGTTTCTTTTCCCGTAACATTTTCGATTTCGAAGTAAATTGATAATAACTTTCCGAATTCTATTATTAATAGCTCTTGCTATCTTTGCTACACAAAAATTTTCTCTCGAGAATAACAAAATTGTTTGTACTTCACTATCCATTGGCTTTTTACCACGACCCATTTTTTTCAGAACTCCTTTACGATATAATATTGTAAACGAACATACATATGATTCACAGTCACATGCCCGTATTTAACTGAGAAGTGAAGATATGCGTCTGCTATTATTTTGTCGGACTGATTTTTCGGGAAAAATGCAACAACGATTCCAAGAATTGAAAAAAGAATGTTTACAGAACGGGAAGTACACAAGTAGGATACATACTTCTGCGTTCGTTTATGAATTTTACGAAATTTACAGGATGTACTATTTTTTGTCACGGACTCTAATTAAGAGATCATAGTTTAAAAGTATCTTTGCAGCTTTGCAGAACTTTTACTCACACTTGATTCACCATCAGGTACTTTGGTCAAAGAAGTACAAATCGGCGTTGCGAAAAGGATTACATTTACATTTACATTTAAGTCATTACATTTACATTAGGTTTCTAAGGGGAAAATCGTTCTGTAAAACTGTACTTTACAAAGTATAATCTTTTAATCATTCTCTTGCAAACTAACGAAGTGATTAACTTTCGAATTTCAAAGTCCTCGAATCTTGAGGTTGATTTTATTTTGTTGCTTTGAGAATTGAAGTTAAGAGAAATTTTCGTTCATTTGAAAGTGAAAAGTATGAAAATAAATTTGAAAGTAGCTTTTTATATAAATTCTTATTTGTCGCGATTGAACAAAAAACAATATACAAAAATGACTAATCGAGATTCTTGTTTAAAAGAACACTGAAATTCGAATTTTTTCTGGATCTAATTTACTTCTTTTTTTTTTTATTTACTACATTGTTGAAGAATATTTCAAGATATACAATTGATGGCATGTTGGTTGGTGGTGTAATGAGATATTTTTTTGATACATTAAACAGACCTTTTATATTTCTGGTTTCAGAATTACGATCGACTAGTACGTCTACTTTATGTCGTTGAAAACAAAAACCGATCGCGAAACATCAACATTCGACATTCCACTGTTCCTTACTCACGCCGTAACACTTCTTTATTCATTGATTTTGTTATTTTCTTTTCTGAGTTTCGACAGTCTTGGATCACGATAAAAGCACAGTTTCGATTTCTCAGAACATTTTTTAGTGTTAGTGGTGATTTTAGGACCTAATAGCTATCACCATTTGTCAGTGAAAAATCAGATAGTCAATAATACAGAAAAAAACGACAGAATTTTCCCTACACCATTAAATCGAAATCTATGACAAATTAACGTTGTTTTCCATAGTTTCAAGATGTTTTCCACAGTTTGAGAAATGGAAGGAATATTGATCTTAAAAATTTTGAGAAACGTTTTATAAAGCAATTCGTTTAACTGCTGGATAGACGCCTATGCATTCGATCAATCGAACAAATGGAAAAATTCGTAAGCTTCGTAAAATAATTTGTGAAATATGATCATGATTGTAAATTTAATTGCTATTTTATTAGATTCGACGTACATGTGGTTTAGGATATTTGACAGTTGTTCCATGATGATCAAACATATCATTTCCTTTGGGTTCGTGAGTATTTTGTTGTGCTATAATTATATAGAGGAATCAATGTTTTGGTCACATTTGGTGATAAGGAACTTCGTTCATAACCCATTTGTTTTATTATTGTCAAATAATCGATGAAGAATATCTGGGAATCTTTAGATGAGGAATACATATGAATTTTCTACTGAATATTCCTTAGAAATTAATATATTTCGATCTGATCGATTATTATATCGATCTGATTCTCACTTTCCTTATTATTGTTTTAAGTGTTTCATTTGAATATACGAAAATAGAAATCATTTAAACATGATTAATCATCGACCTTAAGTTGAGGAAAATCACTGAATTTTGTACGAACGTAATCAGTGAACTAAAAACTGTATCTAATATTCTACGAACTTATGGAATTTTCGTAATTACAGAACATTAATATCACCAAAGGATACCAAATTCAGAATAGTTCAGATGAATGATAAATATAATGCAACAGTGTTTAAATATTTTTTACTCTGATTACTGTAATTACTGTCAACTTGATTGATGATTGCGAACGTAGTTCTTGATCACATTCGTCAAAAAGCTTCTCTTGTTTTCATTGCAAAATTCCTTATATGTAGTCTTTTGAGAATATTCTCCTTATTTATTCTCCTTATTTAAAGTAACAGAATGAAAATAGACGAAAAAAAGAAGAATATCCATGGTAATTAAATACATATTGCGAATATAAAGTACTAATACAATCATTATGTTCAATGGTTACTATTGAACATGACGAATGAGTGAATAATATCGTGTGTTCAAAATACTAACGTATGACAAATGATGATTTGCTTAACAACATTTTACTTAATTAATTCTGCTTCTAGATTCAGTATTAATTTTTGTTTTAAATATAATTTTACTCTTAATTGATGTAGAGGGTGCGTTCCTCTGTCCTTGGTCCTAATGGCAGAAGTATTAAATACAATGTGAGGGTCGCATACCTTGAACGTATACCGGGACGCAGTACCATTAGACACAAAGTAATTACTAAAATTATTTTATAGGTGTGACTCTGTCAGTAATCCTAGAACACCTTACCTTCCTGAGCAGAGAGGAGTTTTTCATTGAGGAGAAGTCAAAGTGACACATTTGATTCTATACAGTGATTATTCATTCCTTATGTTCAAGTGATTTAGACAGCATGGTTTGTTTGTTCAAGCGAAATAAGGCAGTCGATTCGCTAGTTATCGGAGCGAATAACGTATAAGGAACAAAGCTCCAGGGAAAATTTCAGTTTTAAATTGGACGATCAAACCTAACAACTGGAAGTCTCTCAAAAAACCATCCAGTTCAGGAAAACCTGAACACGAAGCAGCCACAAGTCAGACCAGCTTAATTGAGGATAAATCCACTTCATGGACCACAACTTTCAAGTTAAATTTATCTCCAATAAACTGAAAATTATACCTGCAAATTTAAACGACTTCAACGATTTTAAAATCATATATAAAAGCGATAATATTGAATTTCTTACGTACACAATAAATTCAGTAGGAACAGCAGCAGTAGTTTCAAAAGAACTAATAGGCTTCCAGAAAAAAGAATATGTGAAAACATCGAAAGTCAGGGTCTAAATCCTATCTCATGCTCAGACCGACTCACACTAGATACCTTATATACCGTTTTACTTTTGCACCCGGGATATTTTTGTCACAGATGAATCACATCAGATTTATTGAAAAAGTCAAAATATATATAAAATATTCAGGAAGTTTAAGTCGCAAGAGCCCACCGTACAATGTTTTCGATGCCAAGCGTACGGACACACATCCGTAATAAGAAGGCAATACGTGACAAGTGCACTGGACTCCATGACACCAGAAATTGCACTAAATGTGCAAAAACGCGAAAATCGTGCAACATGCGCAAACTGCAAACGATATCATCCAGCCAGTTTTTCTAGTTGTCCTGGACTCGTTGCATTCTTAAATAAATAAATGTATAGATAAACAAATAACAGCTACTACCACAACACCATCACCTATCCTTCCCCAAACACACCATTTTCCTACCCTCTCAACAAGGATTCACATATGCAAATGCCTTAAAAACCTCAAAAACTGCCGTGCAATTCTGCATACAATACAAGAACAGCATCATAATCACAATTTCACGGACAAGATAGACCAAATTGAAACAACCGATCTAGACTTATTCCTAAAAATTACTACACTGTCACAAAAACATTATATTAACTGTACAAACAACCTCGACAGACTTTATAATATTTGAAGCTACAATTCAAATAGTTAAAGAGTTAGAGTATGATTCATAAAAAATCTTTAAAACTTATCTTATGGAACGCAACTAGCATGAAAGCAAGATCATAGAAACGCAAAATTTTTAAATGACTGCAACACGGATATTGCAATAGTTATCGAAATCTGGCTAGCACCTACAGACTCAAAAAATTTTAACATCTTCAGAAAAAGACGGATTTCCCCTCACTGGCAATAAACCAAGAGGAGGGGTACTTACTGTTGTTCACAAAGGTATACCAGTTGAAAATATTCCACAACCAACTTCTAACATAGAAATATTCCACAACCAACCTCTTCTAACATATAAAAATCAAATTTAAAATTACTTCTGTACTCACTTGTTTTGTTTGAGCAATTTTTTGCGAACGAAGTGATTGCACGTATAATTTTCAAATTAAACGTCTAATGAAAAATTATTAAATACAAAAAGTTATTAAATGGCGTCAAAGGGACAAAAAATCTACAGAAGAGGCAGAAGAGGCCTTTCAATTAATCTTTTCTTGTACCTAGAAAGGTTTCAAAAATCAATATTGTACTTTCTACTTACATGTATATATTTTTTTTATATATTTTATATATTCTTTATATATTTTGGAGAAGGATAGATTATGGACGAGACTGAGTACTTAGTTTTGATCTTTTATTCTGAGATGAACTTGTACAAGCAAGCTGACGACGAGATTAACGGGAGAGCGGGCTACTTCGGACTTCTCGCTACTTCTAGTCTATCGCTCGTTAACTACTCTGCGTGTTCTATCTCCGCTCGAGCTCGCGTCGTCGTTCGAGGATCTTCGGATCTGGCTTTTGCTTTTCCAATTGGCCAAGCGTTTTTTTAGATCTGGCCAATTAGATTGTCAGGGGTAATTGCGCCTCCTACTCTTTCTGGAGTGGGGCTGCAATTTCTCCGAGGACACTTCTCCGAATTTCTGATTAACGTAGCGGGATTTTTCCGGGTCTTGCACTTCACCATCTGGTGTATATTAGGCCCGCTGGCCTGAGTGCTGACCCTTCCTAATCTTAGAATTTACGACACTCGCAATTGCTGTTCTGGCCGTTCTAGAATTACCGAGTGTGGACTTTATTGTCCTACGCACTTTAGGAACAAAACATGGCCTTCGTCTTTCGACAGCACGTATGACCTGAGAGTCGTAAAGTCTCCTAGCTTTTGTAGCGCTAGAACTTTCTCTACATTTGCTAGCCGCTACATATTTTTTAACACGAAATAATATTGAAATCCATCTAAAAAAATAAGAACCTAATATTTAATAAGATATTTTTTATGATAATTGGTCGTGAGGAATTTGTTGATAAAGTAACATAACCTTTTCTTTTGGTCATCACTCTATTTATTGTAAATATTACTAGAAAATTAATGTACAGGAAGTGATCTCACTGTAAATTTGAAACTTGTTGGCATAATGGATAAAGATTTTTTTAACTATTTTCGTGATTTTTTGCTATTATTATATATTTTATAACAATATATAATATATATGTTACATTTCTTCCAAACTTTATAGTTTGAGTACTTTATAGTTAATAATCTCCTACTATGATGTTCTAATAAAAGTTTTTTAGTAATGTACTCATAAAAAATTAATCTAAATTAAAAAAATTATCCTTAAATACTCTCGTGAACAATTGTATACATATTTTCGAATTGTTCGAAATTTTCTGGATGTAATTATTGACACGTTCCGTTACCGAGGTAATTATTGTTACGTTATACATTATAATTTTTAACAATTTTGTTAAGGCTTTAACGGAGTAAAATGCACATGCTGTGAAACCGAATATTAATAACCAAGTTATAACGATATGACTGTCGATTTTTCGAAAGTCAAAGATTTTGTTGCTCAATTCGTCGATATGATTATCCTCATCAATAAAAAAAAGTAAGACAAATAAAAGACAAAGACAAGAAATTAGAAACTTAACTCGTTCTTGTTTTTGTCAGCGTTATCGGAAAATACTAATCGAATTAAGTAAATATTCTAAAAATTCTTTTTCAAACAAGTTTCAATCGAATGTTTTTCTTTTCAAGCCAAAGTTTTTTAATTTAGAGGTGGTCTCATATATTCTAGAACATCATAAATCTACGAAACTTGTTTCGACACTTTAAAAAATTCTAGTTCAAATAGCAAAAAAAGATGTTCATAATATTTGTTCGCGAATGACGAGTGTGCTTGTCGAATACAGTTAACAATTTCCAATTAAAGTCAAAATATTTATATTTATATCATTTATTTTATTTATTTTAGTAAACAATAGAGTTACTGAAAATCACTAATACAGTTTGTCAGATAATTAGATATTTAAGTGCAAATCTTTAAGACATTAATAATATCGTATAATATAATTATAATATAATATAATTATAATTATAATTATTGATACAATACAAATAATAATACAATAACACATTATCCAAGGGTCTGTAATGTTCTAAGATCGAAGAAAATTTGTACTACTACATTTTTTTATCAATGCCTTGATTCAATAGAAAAATTAACATTCTTATTGTTTTTGGAACTAATAAAAGGAGACATTTTATTAAAAAGAAGTTTTAAAAAAAATTGTTCTTTATCAAATATAAAACGTTTATGTATTATATCTAAGTAGGCGAAACGCACGATATAACTAAGACTTCGGCTAATCGCATGTAGTTATAAACTTCTATGAACGATTTTGACTGGAACACGGTGATTTACTGTGGTCGGAACAAGTAGTTGTTATAAATACTCGCAAACAAGAAATATATTAGAAAAATTGCAAGATTTATTAGAAAATTTGAAAATTGTCCATCAAAGGTTGCGAAACACAAGTTTCAACTATTGTTTCAGTACATAACTTGTAATTGTTAGTTTCGATGAATAATGCTATTATGAATGGAAATCGGCGACATAAAAGACGTCGTTAGGAGAAACTGTCAAATAGATTTACATGCACAAAATATTTAACCGAATGTGCAACATCTGCCAGGAAAGTAGAAAATAGTCCATTTAAGTTAGCAAAATGCAAGTTTTAACTATTACTTCAATATAACGCTTGCAATTAGTAGTTTCGATTTATGTTGTGATTATGATTGGGAATCTGCGACTTAACTGACGTCTGCAAGATTAAGCTTCAAATACATACAAAAACATGAAATATTTCACCGAAATTTCAAGATCGACTAGAAAAGGCGAAAATTGTCGATCTAATAAGGCGAAACGCATGTTTTATCTATTACATCAGTTTATCGCAAGCAGTTGTCAGTTTCTATGAATGTTTCGATTATGTTTGTAATTGGCGATTTAGCTGACTTCTGCAGGCATAATTGTCAAATACACTAACAAACATGATATATTTTACCGAAACAGCAAGATCGATTAGAAAAGTAGAAAATTGTCGATCTAAGTGGCCGAAACGCATGTTTTAACTATTACATAGGTATACCTCATGTAACTGTTAGTTTCGACGCATATAGCGATTATGATAGGAAATCAACGATTTAGCTGACTTCGGAAGGAGTAGTTGTCAAAAAAATTAGCAAATACAAAATATTGTACGGAAATTGCAAGATATATTAGAATAGACGAAAATTGACGATATAAATCTACGAAACGCAAGATTTAACTTTTATTATATACTCCAGTATATCGCATGTAATTGTAAGTTCCGATGAAAGATGGGATTCTGTTGGTAAATCGACGATTTAGAAGGAATAATTGACAAATACATTAGCAATCACGATATATTTCACCGAAATTGCAAGATCTATTAGAAAAGTCGAAAATTATATATACAAGCTTGTGAAACAGTAGTTTTATCTATTATTTCAGTTAAAACCATGCGTTTCACTACCATATATCGACAGTTTTCGTCTTTTCTATTAGATGTTGCCTTTTTTGGGTGAAATATGTCCTGTCTGTCAATGTATTAGTCAATTACTCTATTTCGTCGAATAACCGCAACGTTCTTCGAAACTATAAATTACATGCGTTGTAGTGAAGTAATAGTTAAAACTTGCTTTTCGAAACTTCATATCGACAAATCTCGACTTTTCTAATAGATATTGCAATTTCGATGAAATATTTCGTGTCTGTTAATGTATTTGATAATTACCACTGCCAACGTTAGTTCAATATCCGATTTCCAATCATAATCGCAACAGAAACCGACACTAACAATTACATGCGAAATACTGATGAAAGGGCCAAACTTGCGTTTGGTAACCTTAGATAGACAATGTTCGTGTTTTCTAGTAGATCTTGCAATTTTGGTGGGATATTTCGTGTTTGTTATTGCATTTGTCAATTACTCCTGCCGACGTAAGCTATATAGCCGATTTTCTATCGTAATCGCAACATTCATCAACACCGAAGGTTACTACCTGAAGAGGTTACATGATGAAAGAGACAAAACTGGGGTTTCGCTAACTTGGATAGACAATTTTCGACTTTTCTAATAGATCTTGCTGTTTCAGGGAAATATTTCGTTTTTTTTTACTGTATATAACAATTATTACTGCCGACGACAGTTCAATCGCCGATTTCCCATCATAATCGCAACATTCATTGAAACTAACAATTGCATGCCATATTGAAGTAATGGTTAAAAACTTGCGATTCGAAAACTTAGATCGACAATTTCCTCCTTTTCTAATAGATCTTGCAATTTCGTGGCAATATTTCGTGCTTGTTAATGTATTTGTCAATTACTTACTACAATTACTATCATGCGATATACTGATGACAAGAAAAAGCCTGCCTTTCGAAACTTTAGAAGAAGAATTTTTTTTTTCTAATAGATCTTGCAATTTCGGTGTAATATTTCGTGTTTGTTATTGTATTTGTCAATTTCCCTTGCCGACGTCTGCTAAGTCATCGATTTCAAAACATAATCGCTACATTCATCGACACTAACAATTACATGCGTTATACTGTTGACATAATTAAAATCTGAGTTTCCCAACCTAGGATAGACGTTCTCCAAATTTTCCAATTGTTCTTGGAATTACGGTGAAATATTTCATATTTCTGAATGTATCAATCATAATCGCAACATTCATCGAAATTAACAATTGCATGCGATATATTGAGGTAACAGTTAAAACTTTCGTCTCGAAACCTAACATCGACAGTTTTTGACTTCTCCAATAGATCTTGCAATTTTGTTGAAATATTTCGTGTTTGCTAACGTATTGGAAAATCACATCAAGCTGAAATCAGCTAAGTCGTCGATTTCCAATTATAATAGCAACGTTCATCGAAACTAACAATTACATGCCATATACTGAAGTAAAACTTGCGTTTCGCAACATTTTATCGGCAATTTTCGACTTTTCTAATAGATCTAGCAATTTCGATGACACATAACGTGTTCGTTGGTGTATTGGACACTTACTCCATGCCGAAGTCAGCTAAGTCACCGATTTCCAATCATAATAGCAACATTCATTGAAATTAACAGTACATGTGCTGTACTGAGGTAATAGTTAAAACATGCATTTCGCAACATTATATCGACAATTTTGACTTCTCCAGGAAACCTTGCAATTTCGGAGTCATTTCATTTTTGTTGTGTATTTGACAAATACTCCTGGCGACGTCATTTAATTCGTCGATTTCCAGTCATAATCGCGGGTTCATCGAAACTAATAATTACATGCGTTATACTGAAATAAGTGTTAAATCTTGCGTCTCGCAAATTTATACCGACAGTTTCGACTTCTCTTATAGATTTGGATTTTCGTTGAAATATTTCGTGTTTGTTTATGTATTTTGCAATTATTCTTGGCGACGCCATCTAATTCGTCGGTTTCAATTCATAAGCACAACGTTCATCGGAACTAATAATTGCATGCGATATACTGAAGTGATATTTAAAACTTGCGTATAGTCATCTCAGATCGAAAATTTCCGGCTTTTATAAACGATCTTGTAGTTCCTTTGAAATATTTCGTGTTTATGAATATTTGTGAATATATATATAAAAGTTACATCTGCCGACGTCACTTAATGGGCCGATTTGAAATCATAATGGTAACTTTCATCGAAACTGTCGACTACCTGCTATATACTGAAGCAATAGTTTACAAATCAGTTTCGGAAACTTTGATAGATATTTTCTAACTTTTCGAATTTATATTGCACTTTCCTTGAGACATTTCGTATTTATGAATGTATTTGCTGGTTTTTCCTGCCGACGTTAGTTTAGTCGCTGATTTTCAATCATAATGGCATGATTCATCGATGCAAACAATTACACGCGATATACTGAAGTAATAGATAAAACTTGCTTTACGCAACCTTAGATTGTCAATTTTCGTGTTTCTTAATAGTCCTTGCGATTTCAATAATTATTTCGAGTTTGTGAATATATATAACAATTAGTTCTGCCGACGTAACTGAATCGCCGCTTTCGAGTCATAATCGCAACATACTTCGAAACAAACAATTCCAGGCTAAAATTCCGTTTCGTTAGCTTTGATCGAATATTTCCGACTTTTCTATTCGATCATACAATTTCGGAGGAATATTTCGTGTTTGGCAGTATACATAATAATTGCCCTCGCGGATCTTAGTTATTTAGCCGATTCCCAATCATAATGGCAAAATTCATCGAAACCAGCAACTGCATGCTATAGTCTGAAATAATTGTTACAACTTGCATTTCGCAAACTTAGTTCGAAAATTTTCAACTTTTCTAACAGATACTGTACTTTCGGTGAAATATTTCGTTTTTGTGAATTTATTTGACAGTTACTCCTGCCGACGTCATTTAAATCGCCGTTTTCGAATCATAATCGCAACAATCATCGATACTAACAATTACATGCAATATACTGAAATGATAGTTAAAACTGGCGTTTCGCCACAATAGGTCTACTATTTTCTTCATTTCTAATCGATAATTTCGGTGACATATTTCGTTTTTCTGAATATTTATAACAATTACTTCTGCGGACCTCTGGAAATCGCTGTGTTTCAGCCACAATCGCAATATTCATCAAAACTTAGAATTACATGCGATATGCTGAAGTCACAGATAAAACTTGAATTTGGCCACCTTACATCGGCAATTTTCCGCATTTCTTATAGATCTTGTAATTTCGAAGAAATATTTCGGTTCTGTGAAAATATATGTAGGAATGTTTGGTAGGCAACAGAAAGGATATTATTTAATTACAAAAAGTATTATTTAATTTTACGACTACGCTATGACGCCACGCTCTTTACTCTACGCTATCCTCTTTTTTTCTGCACGACGCTTCTGCTCGACGCTACGCTCTTTTATTTTTCCGATACTACTCTGTTCTATTCTCCACTCGCACGCACTCCTCACGCGACAGTCTTCAAGACACATGCACACCACACTATCAGTTGCATTCTACATCCGTACCCGCCCAGAGGATACTATTACCTAGACAGTGATCTCTCCTACATATATAAATCAGATACTTCTGCCAAAGTCAGCTTGATCGCCGATTTTCAATTACAATAGCGACATTCATCGAATCTAAAAATTACTTGATGTATGCTGATGTAATAGTTGAAACTAGCTTTTCGTAAACATAGCTCTACATTTTTCGCCTTTTCTAATAGATCTCGCAATTTTGGAAAAATATTTAAGTTTTAGATTTTATAGATTTTATTATTCGTGCTATCATCAGCTTTATCGCCGATTTTCAGTCATATTCAATATTCAATGAAACTTACATCGTCATGTGATGTTCTGAATTAACAGTTAAATCGAACCTAACGTAAGATTAAATTGAGAATTTCTGAGTTTTCTAATATATCTCGTAATATTGGCGATATATAACTAGTTTGCAATTGTAAGGCATCTTCTCCTGCCACCGACATATATATCGCCTGTTTCTAATCATTTCTGCAGTATTGTTCGAACTGTCATCAACATGAGTCAATCTGAGTTATAATTAATACTTTGGTTCACAATCATAGTTCGACTATCTTCGACACATATCCAATATATCTTGCAATTTCGGCCAAATATTACGAGTTTGCTCATTTATAGCGATTACTCCTGCCAATGACAGATATGTCTCCGACTTCACACCTTATTCGCAAAGTTAGACGAAACTATCCTTTACATGCGGCATACTGAGTCAATATTGAAATCTTGTCGTACCCGTCAGTCTGTGTGACGTACGTTTCATCATTTCCATCAGCTAGAGAAGCAACACAACATTGATTGCCATATGGCTGGGAAGCGTTTCTACCGACAGGCTGAGAAATGTCAGTTTAGTATCGTCGCTACTTTCGTACCAGGAAGTTTGTTAAATTTTATCTCGTATTTAGAATTCAGGCTGAGTAGCGGTTATTCCATCATTTCGGTCAGCCTGTGACGCAACACACCCTTGGTTGCCATATGGCTGTGAAGCGTCACAATCATCCTAACCGACATGGTGATAAAAAACATTGCCATCATAGCCTTAGTCTGAGAAGCGTATATTCGACCATTACCAACATGCGGAGAAGCAATGGAAACTTCGTAGCGATAACGCATTTAAACTCAGCAACAATCGCTCTCGTTAGCCAGAGAAATGTCAATGCCATCATTGCCTTCATGCTGGTTAGCGTACATACCATGTTCGGCTTTAGTCTGAGAAGCAACATCCCCATCGTCTCCATACGGCTGAGTGTCTATGCAACCACTATACCCGTCAGGCTGAAATCTGAAAATGCCGACATACCCTTAGGCTGTGTAGCGTACATTACATCATTTCTATCAGGCAGAGAAGCAGCTCAAGCTTTGTTGACATATAACAGATAAGCGTCGCGACCGTCGTACTAGACTGGTCTAGAAATGTAAATATTATCATAGACCTCAGTCTGTGTAATGTATTCCATCGTTTGTATCAGCCAGGGAAGTAACACACCCCTGGATGCCATATGGCTGGGAAACGTCGCTAACGTACTCCCTGTTCACTTTCGTTTGATTACCACTCTTTTCTGTCCTTCGTCACACAGCAATAGATCTTCCTCATACGCAACATCCTTATACCCACATCCATCCATCATTAGGTTCCAAATAAATGGACCACAGATGGAGCTCTGCTGACAGCATCTCTCGATATTCTTCAATACAAACTTATTCATCCCTAACATACGTGCCCGTCTCCATTTAAAGTATCTCTTCCACAGCGACATTTCCTCATATCCTATATCATTCAGCTAGTCAATCATAGCCATCCAATCCAAGTTATACAACGCCCTCGTAAATTCAACGAACACTCGAAGTACATACTTACTTTTCATTTGCAAATATTCATCCATCTCTTTCGCCAACGCTCTCTCCGTCGACCGACCCCGCTCAAACCCATGTTGAGCTTCACGCATTCTCTCATTCATATTTCACTCAAACCACCTTACCATTAATCTGAGGTGCGTTTCTCTCAGCACGGGCAGCAAACCAATTGTCCTATATGACGCATTGTCTGAGTGCGGTTACTCCGGTTACTACGTGGGAATGAGCACTCTCGCCCTATTCCATGTGCTCGGGAAGAAACCACTACTCAAGCAACCATCAAACATCTTTGTCAGCCATTCCGGAATGGATCGTCACATCGCATGCTACATTTCCGCATTACCGACTAGGCCGGATGACTTTCCCTGTTCCGCTCGCCAAACCGCTCCCTGTTTCATTCATGCTTAAATCATTCTTTCTCTACCAAACATGTAGCTGGGAAGAATCTATCCATCCTCACATTTGCACAATCCTTCTACGTCAAACACTTCACACCATTCACATTCAGTGAAGTCAGGCACTATCTCTCTACAGAGTATGTACACCACATGATGCAGGTAGGAATAAACTCCTACGATCTCTCTCCAGTTCTCTTCTTTCGTTTTCCTCAATCGATACATATGCTCACAAATAATTCTCTTGTACTCCCTCAGTCGTACATCCGCATCGTCTCTTCTTTCCGTTCTCGCATTCTGCAGCACTTTCTAAAATTTTCGCTCCTTTGAATTCAGGTAACTTACTTCTCTCGTCCACCATACCATCCCTCGTTCACTCTGTCGCACTCGCTCTTTCATATGTCCTCCATTCGCATCCTGGATCAATCCAGTCACCTCCTTAGCCATTCAATCCGCATTCGTTTTTCAGACACACTCAAACCTCTCTTACGCGCCACTACACACAAGTTACTCTCATAATCTTTCCAGCTGCCATCATTGTACAACCGTCGCTTTCTAACACTCAACTATCGACTACTATTCTCTTTGCCAAGCATTAATTGAATAAGGATCGTATTATGATCACTTATGTACCAATCACTCTTCATCTTGCATTTAGAAAATGTACATGGCCATTTTAACATCCATCAGTGTAACATCAATGTCACTCTCACCACTCACTCCCTTGAATGCGTAAAACGTACTCGGCTCATTCAACCGATCATTACTCTTGCAATCACCCATTCTTGCAGAATAATTCCACGGGTTTCATTCTCTCTACTGCGGCCTCCGTCCTTGCTAAACAACAAGTGGGAGGCCGCGTAAGCATCCATACCCACAATCACTCGTTTTCCGCTCATAAATTCTCTCAATCTGACCATGTACGCCAGGTGTGGCTCGATGTCGTAACACCACAAACAACTCACCGGAATCCCCTTTTATCCACATATATACATCATACTCATCCGTACACACATTCACTCGCAATGCTTCCACAATCTCATCACACACGACCACGAGGCCATGACGGCACAAGCCCACAGATGTATACACGCCAGTTACTGAATAGTCCATTCACACGTTCATTCGTCACATGAAGGATTTTAGTTCGGAAAGCATGATGGAATGATTTGTAGTAGTGGAAGGGAGAGAGAGCGAAGTTTGCGTTTCTTCTCGGAGTCACTGCCTAGACTCATCAGTGGGGTTGATGGAAGAGACCCCTTACCCCAGACGCTTGTTGTTGTAACTACCCACTAGGCTGACACGATCACTCTAATAGCCGGTTTCTGCACACTGCTTGCTTAACGTCGGAAATAGGTAGGACCTCGATGCTAGGCGCGCTGCCACTTGTGGCTTGGGCTAGTCATTGTTCCAATCTTGTACTTGAGGAATCCTAGGCAGCTACATCACTCCCTTGCAGGTGTTAACGATACTGAGAGAAGGAGACTCGTAGCCTTGCAGCCAATGGAGGAGTGAGTGATGGTTGCTCTCTCATTCTGACTTTGGCTCGGTCTTGGTTCCTTTACGTCTAGTAAGATCTGATCATTCAGGGCCGGCATCTGTGTTGGAGGCTTCTTGTGGCCGTCTACAGAGGTGGCGTTCATCCTGTGGATGCTGCGTGCGTCCTTCCGTACTCGGTCGGCGTTCGGCGGAGGCGTTGCGTGCGTACGTGAGGCGGAAATTCTACGCTCGTCTGCTTTCGGTCTAGTCGCTAAGGCGTGTGTGTATAGGGCCGTCACCTACGAACGTCTGCGTGCCATGTGTGCTCTGTCCTCGATGTTGCTTCCTCGTTCAGCTTCTGGTCGGCCCGTCCAGATTTTGCTGCATCCTTCGCTTAGGTGTCGTCGTCCATTTGCTTGTAGTCGATACGGAACTCCGTTTTCTATTCAGATTCAATCTAATAATGCGTGTTCAGGTGTCGGGTGGTCACCAATTGATCGGAACGTATGTTGGAATTGATGCGCGGAAAGGAGAAGAGAGAGAGAGCGTTGATTGCGTTTCGCCTCGAAGTCACTGCCTAGACCCACCAGTAGGGTTGATGGCAGCGGCTCTTTACCACAGACGTTTGTTGTTGTAACTACCCGCTATGCTGGTCTGATCAGCCTCATTGCGTTGTTCCCCACACTACTTACTTAACGTCGGAGATCGGTAGGGCCTCGACGCTAGACGCGCAGCCGCTTGCGGCTTGTGCCTGTCAGTGTTCGAATTAGAGCCATCCTAGTCCTCATTAACTGTCGCTTTTTCTCTTTACAGCATCCTCACGTTTTCTGGGCACTCAGACGTCAGAACCGTGTGATCACACTTCCTATCGTCACCTTCTAATTTCTGCATACGCAGGCACTATTACTTTTTCCTCTCATATTTCCACACTCACCGTAACTCTCACACAGTCTATCACTCACACTGCACTTCTTCATCATATGTACGAAGGCAAAACACTTATGACAACGTTTTGCCAACACTCACAAAGTCCTTCACTTTACATGCTCGCCACTTAAAATACACACGACCATCACATACCAACACATTACTCATTCGTTTAGACGCTCCCATTACCAGACTGTCGTCATTCATGCCCTCCCTATTCGTCCTTTTCACTTTTCTCACACTTTCTCTAAATTCATTCTCAGTCACACCACCTTTTTTCAGGTTCTTCAAGTACAGTTCATTCCCTAGATCCATGTTTGTCATCTCGTTCTCCACATCAATGATCACTGACTTGGGACCGACATTCTTAGCTCACTCCACTTTGGGGCCCAAGTCTCCAAACTTCATACATTCATGAGGCATTCTCAGATCTTATTCACTTGCAGTCTCGACGGCAAAATTGCCACTCCTAATATTTCTCCTCGCTTTCACACGTATATTCAATTCTCTGGTGACATTTTCCATGACTTTCCCTTTCACCGCGGCACTCTTCATTTTCACACTCCCATTTTTATATTTCACTATCACTGCATAGTTCTGTTATATCGCACGCTCATTCACACGCACATTAACCCCCCTCTTCGACTCAGTCACTCCACTCACAACACTCTTTCCAGCCATACTTGCATGTCATATACTAGTATCCAGCAACTCTGGGCTAACAGCTCTCACATTCATCCATTCTTCCACTCAGCCTTTCATTCTTCGCAATAACTCGTATAATCTGCTCCTCATATTCACCGACAAACTTTAACATAAATACACTCCCCACCTTTGCGACCTTATCTGAAAATATATGCTTTCTTATTATATACCTTTCTTATTATATACCTTATTGCGAATCACTCGCAAAGCATTTAAATACTCCAGATTCATACTCGCATCAGACGTCCATCCACGACGCACCGCTTAGACCGCTCACCGTTCCCGTCACGCCAGAAACCCTACGCCGCTTTGTGGCCTCGAGCATATCAAACTCCTCAGATAACACTTCATTATCGCTAACATCCTTAACATCCCCAAGAGTATCCCCAAATTTTTAATTTGTCTTACATTTCATAATTTTTTCCGCGAGTTGGGACGAAAATCACGGCGCTCTCCGAGTAGCGCCCGTTCCGTGGGGAACGGGATTCTCTGATACCGTACTGCAGGCTACTGTTCTTTTTGCATAGATGACCGCAGCCCCTGGGGGGAATAGATATAGACTGTTACTTTAAATCCGGCCCCACGCACTGGCTCCGGATTTGCGACGTCGCCCTGGGGCATAGGCTACGGACATGCAATTACACCCCAACCGACAGGGATGAGTCTCTAACGGCTGTAATATGCGGCGGGCAAGAAAATACCCAAGCTTCACCATTTAAGGATCATCAGTCTGGTAGACTGTCCCGTACGGGAATTGACCCATTTAGTACATTCACCCGTAATGTCTCGAAGCTGTGAAAGATTTCCAACGGGGACTGCGTGCCGCCGGAGTCACCAGCCGGTTTCATGTGTGTAAAGCCTATACTGATAACACCGCGCAAGTTGTCACAAATACAAAAATATGCGTCAAACGCGAATTTGCGTATTCCGGCTCGGGTACCAGCGGGGTCGCTCGTTCCTGAGCATCGGCATTCATGTGCACTAGCGTAAGATGACCCTGAGGGGAGCAGACAGGGACAGAACCCTGGAAGCATATTTAACGTACATGTACCTAGAATGAAGCCCTACCAGACATGGTCCAAACGTGAGTAGACCCAGGAACACGCCTGGTAAACGGAAGAACGAGATCTACCAATTAGCCCCAGAATGCAAGCTCACGGGTCCAACCTGGGTTAGGCCAGGACCTTCTAACAACTTTATTGGCTATCCTGACCGGCCAGGGAGCTGATGGAAGGCAGCTCACCGCCGAGGCGATGAACTCTCTCTAGCACGCGAAATGAGCTCTACATCTGTCCCCAATGTGTCCGATCCAAATGGCCGGCAAAGGAGTTTTACCCTTCCATCGGCTTGTCCACGCGGTCGCTCGGTATCTGTGTTTGGGACATACCGGTCGTAGAACCAATCTGTTTCTCAATGAGGTACGTGCACACTCTCGAAATTTCTCCGGGTTACATCCCGGCAGCCCTCCAACGTTACCTCACATTCAGGCACCTCTCCCATTCGCCTATTTCCTTGCAAATACAATCGTCACATGTTCACAAACCATTTCATACATTTTCTTGCATTCGAAGACACCTTCCATATTCACTAATCCATCTGCAGACACACATGATCCGTATCCACTAAGGCGTCTTATATCCTGGTACAAACAACACTCAACCAGTACATGTATCCTATCTTCTCTTTCAACCCCACAAGCACACCTCGCACTCACATTCAAATTTCTGCCAAACAAGAACGCATTCTGCCACGTCCAGTCAACAGAAATCACGCACACACACACGGATTGAACCAGGCATTTCTTTCAGCAAAACATCGTTAATGTAATTATATGTAAACCTTACATTCATATCGCATTATACTATATCATACGACATACGATGTTACACTTTATTACACGTCTCCTTTGGAAAAATTTTGATGTGTCTCCTGCGAAATGTTACTCATAAGAAATAGTAAGATGTTGATCGACAATAAGAAAATGCTATTTCTTTAAATGCGTGAAGGACGTCTTTCTTTTAAAGTGGCAATAAAGAGCGCTATTGCATCTTCAAACGTTTAATAGTTAATTGTACGGCATGAACCTAAGGGGCAGGTAGAATAGAAAAGCAAGCTGACATCAGACATAGGGACTCTCATCAAACATACACCTGAACGAGTGTAAAATGAGGAGCAGGTCTCATCACCATTTCAATGAAGTATTCTCAAAAATCGGAAACGTTATAATTTATAACATCGCGAAAGAGTGTCCTTGCTTAATTTTGATGTGAAACCTCTGTTTCGAAAGACGTAAGTTTGTTCTTTTTAAAAATGACCTTACATCCACACGTAACGAGGGAATATAAAGTTTCTTTTTTCTCGAAAGTTAGTGAAATTAAAAGGTGTGAACTTCTATCAAATGACATGCAACGCTTGCGAGATTATTCTGACCCGACGGTGCTGTTATGCTTCACTGGCACATAAAACCATAAGAACCATAAGTAGCACACAAAATTTGCACCTCTATAAAAATTCATGCAGTTTACCAACGATGCGTGCTAGTTTCAGAGCCTAGCAGTACCAACTAGAGTTAAAAAGAAGATATTTCTACCAAAACCAGTTAAATTGTCTGGTATTTAAAAAATACCTAACAATAGATTACTTTATATTTATTTCTTTACTACGTTCTTACAGAGGGTACTACGAGTTAGTTCATTTTTGGTATTATCAACTCAAATAGGAGTTATGATGCCATAATGCCTAACTGATGGTCAGCATATTTTATCATTTTCACAAGAATACAATAACTATGAGAATAAAAAAGCATATATGTTTCGGTAGCAATAATATTAAAAATATTTCCATTTTAAAATTAAGTTATTCGTATATTATAAGGTAAATTATTAGGAAAAAAAAGTTATATGTTATCACACGTCTTACAAACGTAGTTTTTTTTCTGAGTGCATTTTCCGCAAAAATATTTTTTATTTTGCAGGTATTACATTTGGTTGTAGTCTTATTATTATAATACTCCATCAGACACCATTTGCGTGAATCATAAAATAAGCTCTATGACGTTGCTGGAAATGATCTCGTCGTGAGGTTGTTGGACATTATCACTCGTTTGACAGTGTCATTTGCAATATAATCTGCTAGATGAAACAGAAAGGCTTTCCTGGATATTTTGCAGTTGTTGTTTCCTTACATAAAATCCGGGCATTTATTTCAAATAAATATAGAATGTCGAAAAATACTTGAACTGGCCATCTCCTTAATTCCCATTTGAAGTTGCAATGTTTACGCCAAATTTTTTATTAATATAAAACTCAAACGTCTCAGGTAAGCGCTTATTACTCTTTTTATTACAGATATATTTATGTCACGAAAGCAATGTGGAAACTTTCTTCTTCGACTTAATTTTGTAAATTGTAGAAATAATTCCATTTAGTCTATAAAGTAATTATGGAAAAAGAGCCATAGTCTCTCCTTCCTTTACAAAGTTTTGGTAGCTTTGTTTCCGTGTATACTGCCAAACAGTGTGGTTATTTTTTACAGTAATTTTGATGACAGAGGTAAGCTTAAAAAAGATTGTCAGTTGTTACGGTCTTTTCCTTCATAATATACGGTTCGGTGTGTTTGAGTACGACATATTCAGTGGTTGTGGTTTTGCACGTGTCTCAATCCTTCCCAAATAAGGAAAAATTTACATAATATTTAGTTTGAACAACTTATTCCAGCCAAAATTTAGTACCATATTTGCTTGTTTTTTTCGGCTATTAATTGGTAACGCTGCTTCCAGCTGGTTTTAGATGAAAAGAGTAATAGTTGCTACTTGTTGTAGCAGTCCCTACTATTTTGAACAAATCTATCATACGGATGCTTTTAAAGCAAATTTCTCACTATGTAAACTTCGACTTCTAACAGTTTTTTCAACAAAGCGAATAAATTTCGATAATTCCGTAAAATTATTTCTACCCGTAGTGTGGAAAAGAAGTTTGTTCCCCATTTGATGTTCCATAGACATGAATGTTTCAGGTTTCTTAACTCGTATGCTAGCCGTGAATATAGAATTCCAATGATAGCATTTAATTTTGCTTCTGTTACGATACATACCTTACCCGAAATTCGAGAAGCATTTTCTTCTTCTTCTTCATCTCTCTTTCTTCATTTTTTCGTCGCATCGACAACAAGCTTATCAGCAACAACGTTTTTATGTGTGTAGTTTGTAGCTATGAGATATATTAAACCACTTTGGACGACATTTTGAGAAGTCAGACTTATTTTTGTATTAATTCCGTGTCTCTGCCCATGGATTTCTTTGGTGTGGCACTCGTGCATGATGTGAGTGACCGATAAAGGGTAGTTATTGCAGCGACAGCAGGTGGATGGTGTAGTTCTTTTAATTATGTTTTCGAGTGTCAGATTGTATAACCAATTCTGAGGCCTGTGATATTTATTTCTCCTTCCCTGGTGATAAAGTATGTGGTTCGTTGCTGAAAGTCTCGGATACACATGTGTAGTTGAGTGCATTTATTTGTTATGTAATGTTCCATTCATTTTCTTGTTACTTTTTTGCTGTGGATTGTTTTGTCTTCACGGGGATTCTTGGCAAGTAATTGCGATTGTTGGAATAGGTGAATCCTTGGCTTCTTTCGCTGCTGCGTCGACTTTTTCTCCTAGATGTGCTGTAAGCGAAATTACTATAGCTTTTGTGTTAGGTTGTATGTGGTTTATTTCTTGGATGATGATTATTGATGATGATTATCTGGTCATATGATTTCATTAAGGATTTTGTAACGCTCGTGGAATCGGTATATATGATGACCGGGGCTTCGATTTCTGAGTGTGCTTGTTGTATGGTTTCAAGAATGGCTGTGACAATGGATGATGTAGATGGGGATTTTGGGCTTCTTTTGCTTCCTCTGTAATGATAGCCTACCAGGTCCAGTGTCGATTCTGACACGTCAGGTAAAGTTTGCTGCGGTTGGCTGAGCTGTCATTTAATTCTACGAATCGGGCTCTGTGGTCATTTGAATTCATAATTGTTTGGGGGAATTCTTCTGGACTGGTGTTTGTTGGGAATGCTTCCATTGTCGAAAGAGGAATTTGTGATTGTGTGCGATTGTGTTCGATGATGGGCTGGGTTCGGAACGTGGCGGATTGGAGGATTTTGGTGCTAAGTATTTATTGATGAAGTTATTGTTGTAGGAATGGTTAATTGGAGTGAATGTGGCTGAATTGCGTATTTAATTGTTAGGTACTTCTTTTTGGCTTGAAGTTCCTTTTCTTCGGCTACGAATAGTAAGTTGTTTGTGGGAAATGTATAGGTAGCACCTGTGGCTATTATTAGAGCTGAGTGGGAAATTTGTGTATCTATTATTCTTTGGTGAAGATTTCGTCTTAGTTGTAGACCGTATACACGTAATCTATTTTAGATCTAATTAACGCTCTGTATGTTCCTAGAAACGTGTCCTTATCGGGTTCTCAGCTATTACTGGTAAGAGCTTTTATAATATTAAGCCTTTTTAAACAGGATTCTCTTAGGGATTTTATGAATGGGCACCAAGATTATTTTCATTTGAAATAAGGACTAATATTTTGATGGTGTTGGTGAATTTTATATCAGGATCACTGAGATACAGTTAAGGTGGTTATTGAAATTGATTATTTTAGTAAATAGGATCCTTGGTTTGAAAGAAAATTATATGGAGCTGTTTTAACCAGTCTTATAGATTATTGGTTTCTGTTTGTGAATGTTCGTATATGAAGTGTAAACATATGCCGCTATATGTGATTGCAGTATCAATCGCAAGTAACTGAGCTTTTAGTGTTTGCACGAGGTTGATGGTGATGTCGTTGATTCTCATTAAATGAAGTGTGGTGCTCATCACTGACCCTCGTGGAATTCCGTTCTTGACTATAATAGGAAGTGACAGAGCCCCATTTGCTCTGAATTGGATGCACCTGTTTAATACATGTTTGGATATGAGAGATAGCATATTGCCGTTCACTATCAACTCTATGAGGAAGGCTTCAAATATCGACTCGAAACTATCAACTCGAAGGCTTGTTCTATATGAGCGTATTCACTGTTCAAGAAGGAGGCGCAGATGTTTGATTCTGTTAGGGTTTGTAGGACTCTAATTTATCAACAATGGAACTCGCGACATCCTTCTTTATTTATATAAATATAAATAAATATAAAGAAATATGAATATAAATAAATATAAATGAATATGAACATAAATAAATATAAATGAATATATATATAAATAAATATAAATATAAATAAATATATTTATATAAATATAAATAGATATAAATAAACGTACATATAGATTAGCAGTCCTTTCTGTGTCAGTACGAGTGCAAGTAGTAATGGATCTTCTAAAGAATATGTTCTTACCAATAGCTAGACCGCTTCTTCTTTACAATTCAACATGTTATGAGCCCCTGATGAGTTAAAAGCTGGTTTGTCTGCTTTGTCTATATCTGGAATATAACGGATACGATAATTGAAAAGCAACGGATCAAGCTTATCTACGCAATTTTCTTTGTCGAACTTCACGACGAAATATTAGAAAGCTCATTCGCCATCTCTTAACATAAATAGCAGTAAAACCTCTCTTTCCTTTTTTTGCGTTGCTATTACTCCCAAACATATTAAAAGGAAACTATTTGGTATATCACGTTCTCTTCTTCAAATTACATGTTCTGTTACGTAAGTAATGGCAAACTAACTATCGAACACATGGTCGAATTCAAACATAATACAGGTAGATGTATTGGGAAACATACCATCAATTAATTCTAAATTAGATTGACTTTCCATTTCGCAATTTGGAGAAGTGTTGAAAATTTACGAGACGAAGTTGCTTTTTTGGTAATTCTTTTTGTTCGTAAGTTTTACTTTTACAAGCTAGCAGGGAGTTGTGCGAGTTACTTCTCAGCTTTCGTGCTCGCCTTCGAAGAAACCTCGGTCATTGACTGTAGCTTTTCTAACTGTATAAGCGGTTTTAACTCTAGCCAATTACGCTGTCGGTGAAACTGCGCGGCCTACTCTTTGCGCTCTCTCTCTCTCTAAAGCGTGGCTACAATTTCTCTGGGGATAGTTTCCCGAATTCCTGGCGATGTAGCGGTGTTTCTTCCGGGCCTTGCACGTTATCGTCTGGTATATCTCAGGACAGTCGGCTTAAGTGCGGACCTACCAGAATCCTAGAATTTACGAAGCTCGCGGATGCTCTTCTGGCCGTATTACTATTACTTGGACTTTATTGTCCTAAGCACCGTAAGACTTGGCCCTCGTCATTCAACAGCATGTGTGACGTGAGAGACATAAAGTCTCCTGTCTTTTTCTTTGCGTGAGAACTATCTATAACATCTGCTAGTTGCTATAAACATAAGGCTGATTAAATTAGATATGTTGGATTGTATTGTATTACATAAAAGAAGCGTAGATTCGAAAAACGATCAAAGAGAATTGGCAGCCATTTGCTTAAACGTACATCTGAATTTTATGTACATATCCGGGTTGCGAATACTGCTACAGTCGCCTAGTGTAATCAAATCCTACGAAAACACGGGGTTATTGTGTATTTTAGAAGTAATGAGAGCACTGTTTATACTAGTAAATATAATTCTCGAAAATAAGAAGCTGTACGTTTCGGATGCTCTTTATATATCTCAAAATCTTGCAGACATAACAATGTCTGTAAAAAAAAAAAATTGTTCGCTGTTACACTCCTAGACAGTTTACCAGCGGAATATAAACCAATGGGAATGGTACTATGGCCTACAAGGGCAACTGAACTGCCGTACAATCGAAAAAGCACATTGACATTAAAAGCCATAAAAAATTCTAACGCTGCATTATGTAAATGCAATCAAAATATTTGAGTATTTCCTAACAACAACATTAACTGCAGAAAAACAGGGCAAGTTTGCGAAACGATAAGGATTGCAAATTAAAACTATTTAGCGATTAGGTGGGAATGGTATTGTCGGTAGATCTCTCATTTGCCAGCAATGGTAACTGCGAAAACTTCTCCACATTTATATAAATGTATGAAAATGTTTATATATTTATAAGTATATATATATATTTGTATACATTTATTGGTATATTCATACATTTATATATACATTAACATAGATTTATATATTTACATACATTTATATATCCATTTACATATATTTATATATATATATATACACATTTATATATACATTTACGTACATTTATATATATATATATGTAGCGTACGAGTCTATTCTGTGACAGTGCACGTGCGAGTGTATAGTGTCCATTTGTAAAGAATAAATTTCAACCAAAACCATCCCGCTGCAGTTTTATAGCCCAACAGATTCCAAGTTCCTTAGGACGTTGTGAAAATGGCCAAAGAAGAGACTCGCTGGTGAACCGTCACTTATTACCGTACGAAGGAAGGAATTCATTAGCCCATCACCCGCTTATCACCGTGTGAAGACGACGCGAAGGCGGCTAAGGAAGGAATTTGCTAGCCTATCACCCGCTTATCACTGTGTGAAGACGGCTAGAGAGAAGAATCCGCTGACCGGCTCGCTGCCGAATCAGACTCCCCACTTTTACGAAGTTACTTTGTGATTAAGATATCGTAACATTCTATGTTAAACGTAACGCGTACGGAGTATTATTCTAGTAAAACGCGTAATAGTCACATCACATTTTGTATGACGTGTACGAAGTGTTCCGTTAGTGAAACGCGTAAAAGGTCCCGTCACATTTTGGCGATCCTGCCAGGATCCAATTGTGCAACATCAGGGGGTAACAGAACACTGAGACGCCTACGGGATTTCAGCATCTGGGACTACAAGCGCCAGACCCACCGATCGACCACACGGATCAAAGAACCAATTCAAGAATTTACTAAAGTAGAATCTTTTAAAATATGACTACGAAGAAGTCCGAGGCTGAACTCTTGCGCGGCCTATTGACTAACGTAGAAATAATTACGACGCAACTAAGAAGGCAAGAGGAGACTCAGAAAAGTCAAGGGGAAGTTCTCCGAAAATTATCGCAATTAAAATAATAGAAGATAACCGAATATAACAAGCAAAGGAATTAAAGAATTTAAGAACCCAACTAGGACTCATAGCCACCACGGAGGACGCGAGATCCAGGTTCCTTACTACAACAGGGGTCTCCGACGGTGAGAGTGACAAGAACACTGCCAAAAACGAAACAACGGTACAAAATGCCAGTACCCTCCGACAATTAACAACCATGAGAAATCTCAAGGCAACGGACGCACTCCTCACGGTCGAGACGCTATACGGAAAAGACGACATCGGAGTAGAGGAATTTATTAAATCAGTAAAGTTTGCACGTTGCCGAGTCGAGGATGAGGACAGTCTATTAAAAATGAAAATCGCTCAAGAAATTAGCGGGCATGCCAGAAGGAGCATACGGTTTTGTTACATAAGTTGTTACGACGAACTATTCGAGGCACTTGGGACACAGGTCTCCGTACCTATATCAATAGCTGGCAGCCGAACAAAGTTGCAGAATATCCGACAAGGAACAACCGAAACAGTGCAGTCCTATGCCAGCCGCTTTGGACAAACATTGAGCGAATTAGAATACAATTCAGGACGAACATGCAAATCCAATCACGCGGAACATCAACTTGGAACAAGAAAACAAAGAGGCGGTCAAATTTTATATACACAACCTCCGCAGGGAAATAGCGCAGTACGTTATACGCATGAAAACGAAAAGCCTGACCAGCGCTAAACAAGAAGAAATGGAAGTCGAGGTATGGACACGAGAACCAAAACCAGCGACACGCAATACACCACAAATCACCAGCTGAATAATTCAAGCTGCTCTGTTTGTTCCATCAACTCCGGTTATTCCATCACTTCAATCAGCAGTATGTGAACACTGTCAGAAACTCGGGCATGCAAAAAGTAACTGTTTCAAACTGAGAAATTTTCACAACCAGCCTCAGGGAAAATTGCCACCTTACCGTGTGAACAACGTAACTATTGGAGACGAGACTCAATTAGAAGAGCTGGGATACGAGTATACTACACGCCAGGAAGATTGCAGCATATACGAATACGAATACGAATACTCCGAAGGGAACGACCAGTGCGATTCCTCATCGACACCGGAGCAAATTTTAAATTTCAAAATTTAAAATTAAACAACAACATACTTTCATTACAGAAATCACCAACCTCGTTCGAAGTACAGCCAGAGCCGTGCATACACCTTGCAATATTAACAATGAGACCACTCGCGTTTGCTTCATCAATACTGATAAGCATCCATTACGAACCTCTAGCGAAATCCATCGACCTAAAGAAAATAGTAATATCAAGCGTATCTACGAACTTGTATCCAAATTATGCATTGATCATATTGAAGTAGCGTTCAGGGACTCTACAACCAAATTCGTCAGCGCTTATCATGACATATTCTCCCTCGAAAATGATCCTTTACCTTGCACCAATCTCACTAGCCACTCATAAATAACCTACATTCGGAAAATCCAATTAACATCAAATCATATAGACTTCCTGAAATTCACAAATTAGAGATACAAAGACAAGTCAATGAGATATTAGAGAAAGGCATTATTGAAAATTCAGATTTACCGTTTAACGCCCAAGTATGGGTAGTGCCAAAAAAGAAGGACGCCTCAGGGAAACAGAAATGGAGAATAGTAATTGACTTCAGAAAACTGAACAGACAGACGAAGACGCCTATCTACTACCTAACTCTGACGAAATATTACAGAACCTAGGCAAAGCCAAATTCTTTTCTCCATTAGATTTATACCCGGGATTTCATCAAATACCAATGAGCCCTGAAAGTAAAAAATATACCGCTTTTTCGACCACGGACGGACGTTTTCATTATAACCGCATGCCATTCGGTCTTAAGAAAGCGCCTGCGACATTCCAGCGTATGATGGACACAGGCTTGCGTGGATTAGCAGACCGTTACTGTTTTGTTTATTTGGATGACTTAATTATATTCGGCAGCACTATCGAAGAACGCAACAAGAACTTAGCTACTATATTCCAACAATTACGAGTCGTAAGATTAAAATTACAGGGAGATAAATGCGAATTTCTAAAACCAGAGCTAGAATATTTAAGACACGTAGTTAGAGCAGAAGGAATCAAACCGAATCCGACAAAACTCCAAGCCATTAGTGAATTCAAACAGCCAGAGACGGTAACACAGGTCAAATCATTTTTGGGACTTACTACAGGAAATTTATAAGAAATTTTGCAAAAATTGCTAAACCCTTGACCGATCTCAAACAAAAGGATACCACATTCCATTGGACAGACAGACAAAAAACAGCATTCAACACTCTAAAACAAAAACTTTGTGAGACTCGAATACTCTGCTATCTAGACTTTAAGCTACGTTTTACATTGACCACTGACGCAAGTAACGAAGGGATATGTGCAGTTCTTTCCCAGACTAACCATCCTTGCTGTTTCATCTCCCGAACATTGAATGCAGCCGAAAAGATCTACACTACTACGGAAAAGGAATTACTGGCCATTGTTTGGGCAATCAAGAGACTGAGACAGTACTTGTTAGGGATACGTTTTATAATTCAGACTGACCATCAGTCGCTCGAGTGAGTGAACATAACGTACGTTATCCCTCTTCTAGACTTATGAGATGGCGTATCAGACTAGAAGAGTATCATTATGAAATTCAATATAAAAAAGGCAAAGATAATGTAGTAGCAGACGCGCTGTCCCGACTGCATCCTCTCCGCATCATAGAGGACAGACCAGTAAAATTAAATATCGAAATTCTGAGAAAATCACAGATATCGTTAGAACAGCTTAATGACGAATTACCAGAAATCGAGGAAATCCCATCAGCTTCCGACGCCCTATACGAACTCTATAGCTCCTGGAAGACTGACCCGACTAAAGAACGACCGATCAAACTTTGTCCAAACAGACCCAACTGCACAAATCACACACCAGCAATTAGGGACATACAATGAGAGAGAACGGCTATTACGATTGGATTCGCTACTCAAAAATTTAGCATCAGAAAATGACATTAGGCTCGGATGAGGAGAAGTCTTTTCAAATTTGCACATTGTAATAATTCAATTAATGCTCAGATTTCTAGTAAAAGATCGACCGGATACCTCGATATCTTTAGCCACAGGACCGTATGTTGAAACAGAACCTGACGAAAGGAAACAGATACTATTCGAAACGCATGATAACGTCAATAACTTAGGGGAAAATAAAACTATTGAACGGATCAAAAGTAAATACTATTGGAAAGGAATAGACAAAGACGTAGATTAATTAAAAAATTGCAAAACATGCCAACAAAATAAGCTCACCAGGATACGACCGCGGGAAGAATTCCAGACACACCGAATAATCCCAACGACAAGATCGCGCTCGACATTGTCGGACCATTTCCCATCACAAAGCATAGAAACCAGTTTATGCTTTCGATCCAAGACCAACTAACAAATACCACTCACTGTCCAAAGAGACGAAACCATCATAGATAAATTAATCAACCATTACATTTACATATTCTCATCTCCGAAACATATTCTTACTGATCAAGGGCGGAATTTTGTATGCAAGCTGATGGAATCATTTGAAAAGGCATTCAATATCAAACATGTAGAAACTACTAGTTTTCATCCACAAAGTAATGGAAGTCTGAAACGAACACATGGTACAGTAAAAGATTTAATAAAAACCTGCATTGATGAACGAGAAGACGAGTGAGACGAACGCATGGGAACC